>BQNB010116116.1:4520-21423 GCA_026074375.1 Tanacetum coccineum
TAGAAATAAACTTTTAACCCGTATATTCGCGTTATCAACAAACGTTTTCGAATAAAATGATGACTAATTTATTAAATATTTTTATTTAATAAAAATGATAATTAAATGTAATTTAATTATTTTTCCCGTTTCTAAATCTTGCAAGGGCATTTCAGTCACCTTCTGACTGTTTTCGGGTCTCGGTCAAAACTAAAAAGTTGTCAGGAATGTCGTTTTACATCAAATTGTTTTAGAGTCCGAAAAATGAAAACGTGATTTAGCGGCTCGTTTTTGATAAATCAACCTAGGAATAACTTATATCTCCTTTAAAAATTCCGAAAATTCTCGGATGTTACAATTTAGATAATATCAGCAGTAGTAAAAAGAGAAAGGTCGATGAAGAGGATCCATACCAAAATAAGATTGCGAATTTTCTTGATAATATAGTCCATGCTCTAGACAGGAATTCTAAGGTACTCAGTTTATTTAGAATATATATTAGTAGTAGTTTATTGTTTATATATACTATACTAGACTATAGACCCGCGGGTTTTGCGGGTGGCCATAAAAAAATCATACTAAAACTAAGATAAAGTGTATTATGATGAAAAAGAGAAGAAATTTAAAATGTTTTTAAGTGTAATTATCGCTTTATGTATACTTAAAATAAGAAGCAAGCATGCATATTTCTCAAATATTGCTTTATGAACACATTACCTATTTCTTATATGATCAGCATTCATTTTTTTAAAGGCAACTTTATAACCAAGGGAAAAAGGAACCAAATAACAAAACAAGGTAGCCCACTAAATAGCAAGATGGTTAAAATAATGAGCCCCTAACAAAAGATTACAGGGAAATATAATTTTTGAAAACTAAAACAACAAAAACCAAAAAGCCAAAACCAAACACCCCCCATATCAGTAGCCAAACACTAAAGGAAGGACCATTATCTCAAGGAATAAATGAATTTATGAAGCAGACTTACAATATAACATCAACCAAGTTGCAAACAATACCCCATATCAGCAGGCTGCAACAACAACTAAACTGAAATCAGAACCATACACCATGTATGATAGTACGGAACGAAGTTGTTCCGGGTAATCATCCGCACCACAAACTACCCATTTTTACCCGCAGACATTACCCAAGCCATCATCCAGTCCATTTTCACGCCTCTAAAATAGGCATTACAAGAGCCACGACCAGCCCATAAAAAGATCTCAAAGACGTATAAACCTTTGCATCCACAATGTTCTCATCAATTTTTGAGATCCTTAAAACACTTCAGCCTTTGCACCCAAAATTTACTCACCAACTCAGCTCAAAACATACGTTAGACTATACCCTTTGTCACTGCTAATTTTTGACTATTAATAATGTTTGCAAAATTTTTGAAGACTTCTACCAATGATCCAAAACAGAACCACCAAAAACCTGCATCACCCTTATTATAATAGCAGAACATTCATTATGCTAACTCAATCAAAAATTTCTTTCACATGCTAAATTTTAGTCACACACATCATCGACATCATCCTTTTCCCATTTATACACCTCTATTTTTTTAATATATTTAGCATCTCGGCTACTTGAACATAGAAATTCACTTTTGATGGATTAACTAGCATAAACAGGATCAATCTCATGTAATCATGACAATAACATTAAAGAAGAACTTACATGATGATGGATTACGATTGGATGAAGTCATGACATTAGGGTTTGTCAATTCTTGTAATGATGTTCGATACGAGAGATGATATCACCATGAACGAAGAACCCGGGTAGGATGGAGATCTTATACTTAATCCTCTATTCTTAATGATGGATCTAAATGTTTGTGTGTGTTTTATGAGGTGAATAATCCTCTATTTATAAGAGAAGTCAAGCAGGGATCAACTCCTAATTAGGTTATGATTATGAAATCATTACCATAATACATTACCTATACATTATTATATAAAGAAATTGGATCTCCCATCAAGATACAATATCTTATAGAATTTCATTATGGTAACTAAATATTATTTAATTAGTCTTAATATTACCATATAAATCAACAATATATAATGTATAAATATTCTAATGCATTAAATAGGTTAGGACACAATTATAGAGAAATATCCAATACCAAAATAGGATATTTGCTAACATTTTCCCACTTGTCCGTATACCTATTTATGCTTTGTACTAGTTAATATTGGCCAAGTTGTTGATTTAATAAGTTCATCACAAACAGGTAAAATTGCTAATGCAAAACAACATAATCACTTGCATCACGGTTAATGCAGGACCCCTATCGATTATACAATTAGCTCTTCTAAATGAAGAATGATTATCATAAGACATAATAAATATGAATGGAAAAGAAACATGATGGTAATAATATAAAACCATTCACATGATCCACCATAAGTTGTTTGCTCATAAGATCTCATAATGTGCACAATAACGAGAATAGCGAACCATTAACATAATGTGAAGAACACAAGTAGGATCCTTGATTATAAGGTTATCAAATAATCATATACCGGTAATTATACTCAAATAAGAGCTTGGTGATAAACCTATCATAAGTAACATAATACATTAAGTCAGTGTACAAATATACTTGATGACAATGTTCTTCAACCTTTAACATACTTGATGTTGAGATATAAAACATTGACATTTGATATAGTCGATACATGAAAATGCATCGTGAGAAAAATATAATAGTCCTTACAATAAACAAAGTAGAATGTAAGTAACCAAGTAAGTTATGGTTATTCTTCTTAGAAACGATTAACGCAAGTTTTAATTTAAACTTATCTTATGACACCACAAAATTAACTTTAACAATATATATAATTTACGGGGAGTAAAAAATTATTTATCAAGAAGTTTAAATATTAGAAGGTGTTTAGAACGGTCATAATGTTCTTTGTAGACCCATAGTACACATTATGATGTCTATGATGTTATGACATCTTTTAGATCTTAAGTGATTGAAACAACCTTTTAAATTCATAAAAAATTAGTTTAGTCATTCATTGTTGTAGAATTATCTTACCACATAATACAATGATAACCAATTTGCTCCTACTGATCTTAAGATATACATGTCAATCAATTTAATAATACATATAACTATAGAATTTTCATATACCATTTTAAACAACCATAATATATACATCAAATTGATTGTTTTATGTTTATATCTCATCTAATACTTGCCTCTAACCTACTTTATTAGTCATAGAATACTTATGCAACGAGATTGTCTCTAAAGAATATAACAATAAGAGTACTATAATAAAGATACTTATAAACAGATGAACAACTAAAGTAATGACATTATAACACAATAATTTATGTGACAAACCGATATAATAATATTATTTGAGATTTTTTGGGTTTACATTAGTAGACCTACTTGCGTTATATTGGGTTAGAGTACTTAGACAACCCGCAAGTAACTAACATCAATTGAATAAAATAAAATAACTTATAATTAATGACTTTACACCAATAAGTTAACTTGTCACAAATAAAAGTATTGTTAAAAAAAGGAATTACAAAATGGCTAATCATTTAAAACATTATGAGATTATGAATATATGTGGTGATTTATCATCATGAGATGAAATGACTACTTCAAGTTCTTAAATACATTTGTATGTACCTTGAAAATAGAATCATTTATATATTATCTTAAACCACATACTCCCATTGATTTTGCCATTACTTATAAGTTGTATTATGAGAAGCACATTTTATTAATTGCCCCAATCAATGTCTTATGCGAGGGTAATGAAGCTGTAAAATCACTTACATAAGCCTTAACCAACTCAATTAAAATGGTATAACATAACGGCAACTTATAAACTAATGGTCAATGATTCAATATCTTTAAATAGGACATTAGTTTAATAGGATTAGAAATTAATAACCTTTAAACTAGTTACTTTGTAAGTCCCAACTAATAGACCGTAAATAAAGATATTGGATATTTGTGTGAGTTGGTAAGCCTTATCTTAAGTGATTTTTTACATCTTCATTACCCTCGCATAGACAATATGATTGGTGCAATTAATAATATGCTCGTGCTTATCATAATACACATTCACCACCTAATGGAACCAATAATCTTATTCTAATGGTTTAAATTACCATTTTATTTGTAAAAACTCGGTCTTAATACATAAGAGATTCTCATCACGTACACTCCATAATCATCGGTATTAACACAACAAAAAAAAAATGAAAATGTAAACATCTTTATAAGAGAGTTTTCATAAAAAAACCGAAAAGAAAACTTTTTAAAGAATGTCACTTATTTCAAAAGTATAGAGTAATATTTCTTCTTTTAGTTTCACTATGTTACATTTAATTTGTAGCATATTCATTAACCATGAATAGAACAATAATTGCTATATGAATTCATGAAAGTTTTAAACTAATGAACCACATATAAACAATATGAGAATGAATAATTTTAAATTCAAAACACTTAAATTTGAACTAATAAATTAAGTGCCAAATTTAGCATAACAAATAAGGTTATTGAATAAAATTATGAAACAAAACTCTTAATTTACAATAAAATTATTTTGGTTTCAACATAAAACTCATTCTCACTAATGATTCATAACCTTCTAAATAGCAAGTCATTAGAATCCTTCTTATTCACTTAACACATGCTTTTAACATTTGTAAAAAATCTCTTCAACAAATTTTTGAACATAAACATTTTCTAAAACATTGTTTCTTTACAGAAATATTTTAAGATCATAAGATGTGTCTTTACTTAATTAGTCTACACATATAGAGAAACTTTGATTATCTTAATAAAGTTCTCTTTATTAAACAATTAAATAAGTTGGTGATCATAATGTAAGCTATAAAGATTATAGATCTCATCTTTATGGACGGAATCATAATTGTTTATTTCATTTTTTTTCTTTTACTTATAAGTATAGTTTGTAAAAATGTCAACAAACTTAATAAGGAAAATGTCATAATGAAATATATAATAAGAGATTACCGTATCCTTTTTAATTTCGAGATCACATAAAAGCTTACAAACTCCAAAAAAATGTAGACCGTAATGATGAGAAAATTATTAAAAGTGTACTTTCACGTTTTATTATCGAGTTTATAAAATTAAACTTTATCATAATGCAATTTGATCTTTCTTTAATTCTCATTAATCCTCGTTGATCGGTTATTTTATCTGACCGTATAAGGTATGAGATGATCGTATACATTATTTCGCCCCCTTCTTTTTATAATCATGTTTTTAACCTTTAATGGTTATAAGAAACTTTTTTTCTTGAACGGCAGAATTATATAAAACTAGCAAGAAGCTAGAAAAACGATTACAAAGAGGAAACCATTAAAGGGTTTTGAAGCCAATTATTCCAAGAAATGGAAGACGAATTGTTCCTAGAAGAATACCACCTATAAGAACATTCAACAATCTTATCAAATAAAATAACAGCGTCTTAAGGCGAGAATATCACCAAAGTTGTCTCTTTATGAAATTCCCACACAGACCATAGGAAAACGACTCCACAAATAAACTCCAAAAATAGATATCCGAGAAGACACATGATGCAAATCGTCTAACCAATTGTATAAATCCTGAAGGTTAGCAAGGACTAGGAGTATGCAAATCTAACCACACAAAGACCCGATGCCAGACTGAAGTAGCAAGAGAACAAAACCGCAAAGTGTGGTTAATATTTTCAATACCAGAATCACAAATCGGGCAAGCAAGCGAGACTAAATCAATCCCTTTACGACTAAGATTCCACCGGTATGGAACGGTCGAAGAGCTCTCCGCCCTCTGCCATGTCCCAAGATAGACATACTTAGGGAGCAACGAATTCCAGCTTGTTACATAGTCACTTGTTAGGGAAGGAAGCACTGAACACTATGTTCTCGAGAGTCTTTAACTGTGAAGATTGAATTTCTAATTGACCAAATCTATGTGTCTTCAGAATCAGTTAACGAGCAAGAGCCAAGTATATTTTGAAGGGCAAGAAGATAATTAGCATTCGTACCAATAGTAATCGGACAAGACCATGTCAAGCTTACAAACTCCAAAAAAATGTAGACCGTAATGATGAGAAAATTATTAAAAGTGTACTTTCACGTTTTATTATCGAGTTTATAAAATTAAACTTTATCATAAAACATGCAATCCGATCAATCTGTAATCCTCATTAATCCTCATTGATGTGTTTTTTATCTGACCGTATGAGGTATGAGATGACCATATCATAATGCATGTTGAACTTCATGACCATATAATACATTATTCCTCCCCCTTTTTTAATCATGTTTTTAACCATTAATGGTTATAAGAAACTTATAGTGGTTATCTAAGCAAATGACTTGCACAGATGTACATAAGCGACTATTCAAAATGAGAACTATATCAATTTATTAACATAAAAGTATAACTAAAAATGTTAGTTATTGAAATCTAACCACACCATAAAATTAGATTCACAAAATAAGTTTGATGAAATTGTTAACTTATCGTTGATTCTATTAACAACCCATTAATAACTTCTATATTTACTTATACAAAATCAATCAACAAAATGCATCACCTTTGGGCAGAAGTATTTGCTAACTAATTATTTAATTTGCATATATCAAATTATTAACATACAAGTATAACTAACCATAGGGCAAATGTTAGTTATCGGAATCTAACCACACCATAAAATTAGATTCACAAAAGAAGTTTGATGAAATTGTTAACTTCTAGTTGGTTCCATTAACAACACACTAATAACTTCTTTATTAAATTATGCAAAACTTAATTAACATATAATCACCTTTGGGAAGAAATATTAGTTAACTAAGTATATAATTTGCAAATACTGTTTAACGATTAAGATTATGGTTATCCTTTAGGCTTAACACATAACCTAAATCAAAACGTAAATTATTACAACTTTCATTCACTTAAGTGTTTTGATTAATTGAATCTTTTGGGCCTACAACTAATCTTAACAATTAAGTAGTCATAATTGTTATGATTAATTGCATACCCTATTCAATTATATATACCCTATTCAACTAAACATTATGGAAGAATACACTCTTATTATTTCTAATCAAGAAAAACTGTTTCTTTCCTTTGAACATAAATGTTCAAATTAGTTTTATTTATTTATGAGTTATAATGTGACCAAAACTAATGTCACAAACTCAAAATAGTGATAGACTATAGCATAATTACATACAAATTTAGATGCAACTATAGTTATCACTGCTTTAGAATTGAAACATATATTATCGTATATGTGAGATCGCAGTAAAACACGAACATGTAACTTAATATGACTTTAATTCACATAATTTTTTTGATTAAGTGTTTTCCTTTGGGCCAACACTAACTTTGACAATTAGGCAGTCATAAGTGTGACCGTTCATTCACTTAATTGTTTTAACTAGTAGCCTTCCTTTGGGCATGACAACTAGTTTTGACAATCAAGTAGTCACAAGACATGTTAAAATATAGTACAAACATGTCAAATAATGTCCTTTACTAATTATGATATTATGAAAGAAAAACACTATAAAACTCATTGTTCAAAACTTTAAAACAAGTTAGCAATCATGTAATGTTTCTTTCTAAAACAAACAGTAGAATACTCTCGATTAAATTTATCATTACTTATTGATTTGTCATGCAACTTCACTATTTCAGAATTTAAGTAACAAAGTCACTTCTCTTTTTATGCCGATTTTATATATTACTGTAATGATCAATAATCAATAAAACCAGAATTAAATAGCACTTTTAAACCTATTTAAGGCATTAAACCAATCTGTTGATTAACATACTTAACATATACGGTGGGTCATATAATCAATTGATGACATAACAACATCAATATTCAATTCACTTTTAGTAGACCATAACTCTAACGCCTTCAATTTATACGAACAAAGAAAACGCATCATATTTTTAATTTTTACTTTTCTTGTTCAAGTAACATATGACTTTGTGAATTAACATTAATTCATGAGATTTAAACCGCTCTGATACCATATGATGGATTAATTAACATAAACAGGATCAATCTCATGTAATCATGACAATAACATTAAAGAAGAACTTACATGATAATGGATTACGATTGGATGAAGTCATGACATTAAGGTTTGTCAATTCTTGTAGTGATGTTCGATATGAGAGATAAGATCACCATGAACGAAGAACCCGGGTACGATGGAGATCTTCTACTTAATCCTCTCTTCTTAGTGATGGATCTAAATGTTTGTGTGTGTTTTATGAGGTGAATAATCCTCTATTTATAAGAGAGGTCAAGCAGGGATCAACTCCTAATTAGGTTATGATTATGAAATCATTACCATAATACATTACATATACATTATTATATAAAGAAATTAGATCTCCCATCAAGATACAATATCTTATAGAGTTTCATTATAGTAACTAAATATTATTTATTTAGTCTTAATATTACCCATATAAATCAGCAATATATAATGTACAAATATACTAATGCATTAAATAGGTTAGGACATAATTATAGAGAAATATCCAATACTAAAATAGGATATTTGCTAACAACTTCCTGTAAACACCACACTTTGTCAAGCTACTGGTATCTCATGTTTGCCTCACATATCTCACTTAGTGTTGGATACTGACCGACTTCATTAACGTTGAGTCTGCCTCACTTTTCAGTAGTGTCACCATCTCGTATTGCTATTAATACTCCGTTACATATCATGCACTATGTGCTTGAAAATACCATACATATTTACACAAAATCAACAATATAAGTACCGCCTCTATAATTGTGTAGTATCTATGTTTTACATGTGATAATATGAAGTAGTACCCTTGAAGACTTCCAACGTCTAATTCTTCCACATCCGGATGCCATGGAAGACTCCCTTGATAGTATGGATGGCCTAGCATGCCTGAAGAGTAGTAGCCGTTTTATATTTTAGTGTCTAACTAAATCGACCCATCCAAAAATAATTGTTCAAACTTGCATATTGTTAAGCCACATATTGTATACATAAATAGACACCCAAGTTCCATAAAAAATAGAGACGGATTCTTCTAACCTTACATAGTTATGTTAGTATGAACTATGAAGTATAGTAAGATATGTAATTTTGTTTATAGAAAAAGTTCAAAATGAGCTCAAAATTGCCTGCTCTTATACATAGATAAAAACCAAAATCCAATAAAAAAGAGACCAAAAGTTAGTACCAAGTGGTGGGTTTAATCTTGGTAGCGTACCTTTCCAACCCATATAAAGCAGCAATAACGCCAAGGAACAAAAGATAGCGACATTGTAATTCCTTGGAAAATGACATAATCCAAATAAATTATAAATTGATGGGTTAAGCTATTAAAAGAATATCTGGAAAAAAACACAGATATAAAATGTTAGAAGTCGATATACAAGGAAGGAATTACAAAAGGTGAAAACAATTGTCACTTACCAGCGACAGTTTTAGCTGAGCGACTGTGATACAGAAGCGTTTGCAAATGAAAGAAGTGAGACACAAAAGGTTCAAGGTAAAGGTGTTGCCTATATTCGGGTTTTCTGTTGAAGGTGTGCGAGTTCGTTTATAAATGGGTTTGTTTAGGTGTAGGTGAATGTTTTAGTGTAGTACTCAATTTATAAATTAAATGTGGGAATTGATGTAAGAGGGAACATGTTTCTTTTAAAGACGTAGAGTGAAATGAATTAGTGAAAATTTTAAATTTAGGTCAATAAAATTCATAAACATATTTCACTACTTACTTTTGATATTATGTTTAGCTGTAGCAGTCACATAAATGTGTCACATGCGGAGCAACTTTCATATTGATATCAATGATATTATGGTGATCAGCCCAGACCTGTAATAAAAAGGGTTATCGACGTGCCTAGTTTCAAGCCTATCTTTACTCATCAACAACCTGCTGCTACAAGCTCAATTCGTGACCATTACCCACAATCTGAATCCAGCGTGGCCTACCTTGTCATTTAGGTTCCATTGTATTACAAAGATTGTGTTAGACTCAGACAATGATAGACTTGTAGACATGTCAAGATGCTAAGAGATTAAATCACACATGAAAAAAGTAAGCATAATAATATGTGAATGCTAACAAATAGAGCTCACATAATGAATACATGTATGATGTGAAACTAACAAAAGCACATGAATCTATCTGACCTTTTTTCTTTATGTTTCTTAATAAACTGAAGGAGAGGTTATACAATTCATATTCACTAAATCATTTATTAAAAATTTAATGGCATTCACCACTCACAACTAACCTCATATTCTGCTTCCATAGGAATACAGTCTAACAAATATGGTTGTTGAAGACGTGCTATAATTCGGTCATGTTAGTCAAAAACAAATAATGAAGAAGCTACAAACACAAATATCACGATAACTGCAGGCAGTGGGTTTTAGAGTGATATTTTAGCACAACAACCAATCAAAGTTATCTAAGAAAAATTCTAAGGGGCTTTATTTAGTTTCGTACTAATTACAACTTCAAAATGTAATTGAGCTCAAAGAGCTTACATGAGATATAATTTATCTACCAACAATTACACTTGCTATGCTAACGACTATGGCAACACTCATGTGATGTATTGTGTGAGAGGTCTGTCATAGCCTCTTCTAGGCTGTTAAGTTATTTTTTCCATCAAAAAGGTACAATGTTGATATTCTTCATAGTTACACCTATTATACGATGTAAATTTATCACCCAAACAGTAATTAATCCTAAGCTTATTTAGGAAATGAAGACGTTTGCAAAACCTTCCTTAACATGTGAATACAACTTCTTTGTTTAACCAGGGACATAGATCTTGTCAATGACACTTTACCATGTTAATACTATACAACTTACCATATAATCATATTACAAATTAGAAAATCAAGTAAAAATGTCTATTAAAAAGTATTTTGTAACGGATCAAATTATAAAAAAAATAAAAAAACCAATCTATAAACCCATATATAATGAAGATAACAGTGACCTATTCCTATTTACAATTAGTATGAATTGTCAATTTTAAGCAAATAATCATGTAAACTAATAATATCTGATTAACTATGTGCGATTCATCCTTCTTGAATCAAATTAACAAACCAGTAATATAAAGCTTGAAATGATCAAAACACCTAAAATGAATCACTATAACAAAAACCCTAATATGAAGCATCATGATAAAACCAACAACAACAAAAAAACAAATTAAAATAACGCAATCACACAATCATACAATTAAGAAAACAAATTAAAATCTTATAATAACTTACATTCAATATTGGGATGTGAATTGCCATAAAACACGTATAAGTTATCATTCAAGTAGTGATATGAATTTTGAAATTATATGATAGAAAAACACGGAGATGAAATAGTAGCTTTTTGAGATTTGAATAGATAAGTGTCACGCTGTGAATATGACATCAGTTTATGACATGAGAAAGGGCAGGGGTGACATTCAAAACTTATTTTATTATTATATATAAAGATTGATCTTGCCGTTATCTGATTGTTATAAGGTAATTGAAAACTCTCGTCCACATGTGCATATCGAGGGGGAAATATACCAAGAGCTGAAGTGCTTGGGTCTTGAACACGAAGCCATACACCCTATGTATGTATTTTTGTCGGAACATCTAGACAAAACACGTGGACTATTTGGTTGTCCTATTGAAGACATATTATTTATCTGAAAGATGTGATGGGACTAAACGACTTTGAATAAATCTTATTCAGATTGTGTTACTGGTGGGTGATGATGTTCCTTTAGTTTGAAACGTAATTATGTTATTTCTTGCTTCTTACTTTAGATGTTATTTAAGGGGGTATTTGGGATCTTGTTTAACTGTTTAAGTACTCTCGTTTGAGGGCATTTTTGAATTTGTTCTTGTTAGTTTTTTGGTCTTACATTATGGATTAAGTTGTTGTTTAGCATAGTTACATTTGTGACTCTCATTTGTGTTGTCTTTGTGCAATCAATTTGCACTACATAGTATGTTTGGATTTGTGTAGTCAATTTGCGCTAAGCAGTATGTTTGGATTGACCTTTTTTTGCTTTATGTGCCCGACTGGTGCCTAAGTGAGTGTTGTTTTGCAATTGGGATGGACGTGACCATCTAACTTTTTGTTGTTCTTTAAAAGTTTGTGGCCGAAGTCAATGTTTGCTGTGTTGTCTATTTGGTTTATAAATAGTTTGATCTTTTTGTAATTTATCTTTTATAAGTGTTTTGTTTTGGGTCTACTTCTTTTACTAATTCAACAAAAAAAAGCATGAGTACTTCAGAAAGAATCTGGTATGCTACTGATTGTTTGTGTCAGTAATGCAACAAAGAGGTTTGTGTGGGTTTTTCTTTTTGCCTGATTTGTCTTGTGCTTCTATCAACTAGTGATGCAACTAACTTTTTTAGGACGAAAACATATATCAAAGGAACCAAACAAGAAACAAAATACACAAGAAAAGGCCACTCAACTCCTTAACAAGCTAATTAAAGAGATTGAGACCTAAAGAAAAACAAAACACCACAAGAGGCATACAGACAACAACAAAATTAAAAACCAAAGACTAAGAAAAAGGCCCAAAAATAGAGGATCACTTCCTAGCCAAGACCTGACACGACTTACTATATTCTCACTACCCCATGACCCACCAAAAGAAATAAAATGCAAAGCTAAAATGGGCTTAGACAAGACTGATACAAATTGATGGAACAATGACACTAACTAACACAAAGGAGCAAAACAAGCACCGACACAAAAAATGCAGACCAAGTAGTGCATACCCTCTGCACACACTAAATTTACTAAACTAAAAGCTAAAACTAATATATATCAAGTTATTGCAGTAGAAACTGTACTCATATCTCTGTGTAACACATTTCTTTGAAGGAATTGCAGCAGACACTATATCTCTAAACATAAGTTACAACAACAAATAAACATATACTGTACCCCAACTATAATTGGATCTTGAGAGGTTCCCACAACCAACGAAAAAGTCTAGATTAAAGCCATCAGTTCTTGACTTGTATAGAAGAGTATATAATTGAGAAATAATATGTTGCACCAAAATATGAATATTGTCACACCCTCAAACTGGACCTGGACAGAATACGTGTCCAGAGGCGTGAAGTCATTGCATACATCGCACAAGATCGAGTAAACGACCACTATATGGACGTTTGATAAAACATAACTTGTTGCTTTGGATAAATCAAAATAAGTCTTACAATATTCTCGACATAAATGAAATAGTCTTAGCGGAAGCTTAAGTAAAATGCAGTGGAATCATAACATGTTTTTAAGACAACGAGTATTTAAGTTTAAAAATAAACATTCTTGAAAGACACCCAACAATGCATGCAACATCAAATAGCACTCTAAGAACAATCCAGCTAAGCACCTGAGAAAACATGTTTAAAACAGTTAACATAAAGTTGGTGAATTCATAGGTTTGAATTGATGTAAGGTTGGACCACAAGATTTTAAAAGTGTTGTGACTATTATAAACGATACAATATCACATGAAAAGTATTTACGTTATGCTAAGCTCATGACACCGATGCTAAATTAGGAGATACATATAATATGCAAAGTGATGATAATGCCCTACACATGTCTGACCAAGACACCCCAATGACTTCCCGACATGATATATATCCGTTCGTTCATCGACACAGAAACAAGTAAGTGCTTGCTTACCCGGATAGGGATAATTAGTCCCAAATAGATCTATTTATAACACTCACGCTTACTTACCCAATCGGTCGGTCATAGGTAATTAACGGTTCATGATGGTTCGGGCATGATAGTGGTCTAATCGCTACTTAGGCAACACGTAAACGGGAAATGATAATTGAAAACACTTGTGTCCAAAGTTTAAAACAAGCAATGTTTCTCACCCCAATTTGTAAAACATTTATTCAAAACGAGTAAAAGTGGAGCTATGAACTCACCTTAGAGCGATGAGCAAATGATAATCACGTAAGAGAAAGATGATGCACAATCCTAGCCGTCACCTAAAGGAATGACGCGTCTTAGGACCAAGATATGATATACGAAACCAAAAGCGAAACGCTTATCAACGAGAAGGCATCCATATGTGTTTGTGTCTTAGTTTGTTTAAGAAAACATGATCGAGTGAAAGTACAAGTTTACATTAAATCCTGACGTTTATTTAAAAGTAACTATTTTTAGGAAGTTTCTATTTTAGGAAAGTTTTAGTTTCGGGACGTTAATACCGTCCCCTATAATCGTAGTATCCATATTTCCATAAATGAACTAACGAAACCCTTAACGCTTATATTTCATTTCTATCTCGCTAATTCGCACTAACTTACTATTTTTAGTAACGTTCAACGATATCGCTTTATCATTCTTAGAAAATTCCTAACCCTTCGTAATAATACCAAAACACTACGTTAATATTTTCTAAGGTTTTTGAAACCTAAACGGACATAACCCGCTTGAAAATGTTTTCCTATATAAAATTATATGTCCGAAAATAACTTGACGAAAACTAGGTCTAACTCACTCGTAAAGCATTTTTAACACAACTTTTACGAATTTGGAAGGGAAACGTTATTTTAGGCCATGTCTGTGTTTTACACTTTTGCCAAAACGGACTCGAAAGGCTCCAAAATGGTCATTTAAGTTTCTGATCTAATCGTATTAAAATTGTTTGGTCAAAAAATGTTTTAAGTTTTATTTGAGCGTATCTCCTTCGTTATAAGGCTGATTTTTACGCTCTTTATACCGAAACGATCGGGAAAACATCTTCTATCATAACCTTAGACTTTTAGCACCTTAAAACATATTTAAACACCCCTTAACCTCATTAATAATTTCGGACAGCACACTATTTATGCTCAAATCGCCTCTAAAATCAATCCAAACTTCACCATAGTGCTTAATCTAATCCTAACCCCCATCCACTAATAATCCAACATCAAAACCTCATTCAAAACTATCCTAATCCCTTCATTATCATTGTTGCAACACAAAAATCCACTCATCCTTTCCTTAATCAAAGATTATTATAAAAGAAAGTATAAAACTTCATTATTTCAATAAACCCGTTCAATTTTCTTTTTGAAAGATTTACACAAACACAATAGGACTTAAACTGTAAACATAAGAAAGTCAAGAGTCAAAGAGGAAGATCAAGAAATCTTACAACTCATGAAGAACGAGCAAATATCACAAGATCTATATAAACAAACCATAGATCTTGAAAACCCCAAATAATAGTCAAAACCCTAACTTATGATCTTGAATTAAACCCTTGAAATTGATGAACCAATACATGGAAACACCTTAGAAACCCTTAAATATGAATATATAGCACTTGGATCTTGAAGAAAATCAAAGAAATGGAACCCAAAGGGTGCTTGTTTGGCCGTGAGCTACAACAACAAAGGAAGAGAGAAAAGAAAATTTTGGAGGCTTGGAATGTGGAGTGAACCCTAATCTTGTAAATGGTGTTGTATTTATAGGACAAAGGAAGACTTATGGCTCTTGTCTTGTAGTAGAAAGTGACCAAATAAAATGACTAGAACCCTTGTCAAGGGTGCTTGCTTGGTTCGGTTAACAAAAGAAAGGAAAAAGGGATCAAGAACTTTTCTTTAGCTCCAAGTTGCTCTCCCATTGGCTAGAGCTTAAGTGGTCCTAACTTATAAGGATGTATGTAAGGAATATGTAAGAATATGTTGGTGTTATGGGAAGTAAGCTCCAAGTAAGTCATTTTCATGCACATGAGGTGGTATAGTGTATGTAAAAGTGAAAAGATTCTCTTAGAATTAATTTAGTGTGTGCATGAGTGTAAATTGAGTAGGGTGAGGGATGACCACGAAAATTTTGACTTACAAAATCAAGACAAACGATAACTAGAGTTTACACGAAAAGATTACGGGTTTCTGGGGTTCCGTTTGATAAAAAAACGTAACGTAAATAATACGCTAAACCGTAAAAATAAATATCAGGAGTGAACGTAAACTACGAAACACTTAGTAAAGATAAAATAATGCATATAATATCTAGACTAATCAATATCCGAAGCCAGAACGCGTCCGATGACTTTTTTCAGATTCACGCGGGATAACCTCTCGGTTTTAGGTCAAATTCAAACGTAACAGATAAAATTCAAAATAATGAACGGAATGGTTTAAAATAATGACTTGAAATTTACAGGGTGTGAAAAATATGATGCACTTGCCCATTAGATTTGCAAATGATCAAGGTTTACATTATATTTATTTAATTTATATAACAAATATTAAAGTTAAAAATAGAAAATGGAGGTATGATTACACGTGATGTGATGAGAAATAAAAAAGGACCCACAGAATGGAGAATATAACAAGACTCTATGAACTGTTTTTGGCAAAAATGCTTTCCAATAACGAGTCGCATGCATCCTACAGTAAATCAAACACCTGCCAGAAAATAGAAAAGCAACACATATGAAAAAGTTAGAAATAACCTTAATTTAAATTTTATGTTTTGTTTGTTTGTTTTGAGTCATATGTTCATACTGACCATTTTTGTGGCCTATGCAGTAAATTTTTCTAGGAAATTATTAATAGGTTATGTTTGCATAAATTATTCCAGAAAACGAAAGAATTAAATTTCACAGTTTGTGGAGACGGCGTCAAGAATTATTCTTGACGCCGTCACCACTGTAGCTACAGTAAATTTCGTATTTTTTTCAAATTTTTGAAAAGTCATTTTTGTTTAATTTCCAGAATTTTTAATTTTCCTAACTCTTGTAGAAAGCCACGATTACAATATATAAAAACCCAAGAATTTTCATCAACCTATTTTACTATGATCACAATTGTACGGGGAAATTTTTTGCTTTATTACATTACTTGC
>BQNB010116117.1:0-21423 GCA_026074375.1 Tanacetum coccineum
ATATGGAATTAATCCGTAGTAATTAATTACTTCTTTATTGAAAGTTTGTAATAATAATTTCAAGTGAGCACAATATAGTCATCTTGGTTGAATTTTTTTATCTATTTATAAAAGTAGACAATTCATTCAAAACAATCTGAAATGAAAATGTAAAGTGTTATAATATAACAATGCTTATTTTTGAACTTTAAGCATTTTAAGGAGATTAAGACATTAAGAACAAGAAGTAAACTGTGAGGGAGATAGAATGAGATGAATAATACTTGTGTGTGTATGTATTCAAATGGTGCAAGTTTTATATTCACACTTGAGGAATATTTATACTACTAGTACTCCTATTCATTATGGATACATGGCATTGCATAACATATCTTAGTCATTTGAGTAAACAGTATATAGATGAGATTTGGCAAAATTAGTCATCCACCTAGCCTTTTATTGTGACACCTTAGCATGAAGTTGGAATACCTAGCACATCTTAGGACATTTGTGTTTTCTATAATTTCATAACACTCCGCCTTGGATGACAATTTTTCAAATCGGAGTTCAACTTTAGAATATTGCATCGGTAAAAACCTTGCTAAAGAAAACCCAATGGGAAAAAACTTTAACTAAGGAAAAAAGAGTGCACGTTGACTCCCCCTCATGTTGACATTTGTGAACCATCACATTCTTCGAACATGTCGCATTCCAATATTGTGAACGTGTTTCTTGAAAATTGCAGTAGGGAGTGGCTTGGTGAAAAGATCCACTGAGTTTTTGCTAGATTGAATATATCTCATTTCGACTTGATTATCTTTTATGAGATCTTGTGTATATAAGAAAAACCTTGGCGGTATATGTTTTGTTCTGTCACTTTTGACATAACCTTCTTTCATCTGTGAGACACAAGCCGAATTATCTTTGTAGATTAAAGTTGGATTTCCATCTTTCTCTAATCCGCAAGAAGTCAATATGAGTTGTGTCATAGACCTCAACCACACACATTCTCTAGAAGCTTCATGTAGTGCAATGACTTCGGCATGATTTGATGATGTTGCAACAAGTGTCTGTTTATGAGAACGCCATGAGATTGCCGTACCTCCATTTAAAAACACGTATCTGATTTGGGATCTAGCTTTATGAGGATCTGAGAAATAACCTGCATCGACATAACCAAGCAATCCTTCTTTTGAATTGTTAGGATAAAATAATCCTAAATCGATGGTTCCTCGAAGATATCGAAGAATGTGTTTGATTCCGTTCTAGTGCCTTTTTGTAGGGGATGAGCTAAACCTTGCTAATAAATTAACTGCAAAAGAAATGTCAGGCCTAGTATAGTTTGTTAGATACATAAGGGCTCCAATTACACTTAGGTATGGAACCTCTGGACCAAGAACTTCTTCATCGTCTTCGCAAGGGCGAAATGGATCATTGTCAACATTAAGTGATCTTCCCACCATTGGGGTACTCAAAGGCTTTGCCTTGTCCATATTGAATCATTTTAAGAGCTTTTCTGTGTAATTTGATTGATGTATAATTATTCCATTATGCATATGCTCAATCTGTAAGCCAAGGCAATATTTGGTTTTTCCAAGATCTTTCATTTCAAATTCTTTCTTTAATAGAACAATAACTTCTTGGATTTCCTTATTTGTCCCAATTATGTTTAAATCATCAACGTATACAGCTATGATTACAAATTCTGACATTGTCTTTTTGATAAAGACACATGGACAAATAAGATTATTTATATAGTCTTTACTAATCAAATAATCGCTCAAACGATTGTACCACATCCGTCCAGATTGTTTCAACCCATATAAAGATCTTTGCAATTTTATTGAGCATATTTCTCTAGGTTTTGAACTCAATGAGTTAGGGATTTTAAATCCTTCTGGAATTTTCATATAGATGTCGTTGTCAATTGATCCATATAAATAAGCTGTAACAACATCCATAAGACACAACTCTAAATTTTTAGAGACTGCTAAGCTGATTAAATATTTGAAAGTAATTGCATCCATAATAGGAGAATATGTTTCTTTCATAGTCGATTCTGTTTTGAGAAAAACTTAGCTACAAGTCAAGCTTTATACCTTGTAACTTTATTTTTCTCATTTCTTTTCCGCACAAATATCCATCTGTATCCTACAAGTTTCACATCTCTAGGCGTGGTAACAATAGGCCCAAAAACCTTTCGCTTATTAAGTGAATTTAATTCAGCTTGCATAGCGTCTTTCCATTTACCCAATCTGGTCGACTTTGACAAACAATTACAGACTTTGGTTCGGGATCATCATCAATGTTTATATATCACTTGCTAACAGATCAGAAAAAAATATCATCAATATCTCCTATTTCTTTCAGGTCCCATCAGATATGTGTTTGACTATAATTGATTGACATTTCTTTATTGATATCATTTATTTCTTCCTCATGTGAGGTTTTGATATCTTGTGTTTCATCAAGAACATTTTCATCATGGCCAGAGTTCTTTTCAGTTCCTTTTCTTTTATGAGGATTTTTGTCCTTTAAACCAATTGGTCTTCCACGTTTTAAACGCTTTTGAAACTATTGAGCGATGTTATCACCAGCTTGCTTATTTGGTATTTTAACTCGAGCTGGGGCATTAGCAGCTGGTATATGTGATTTAGTTACTCTTTTTTGTATCTGTAAATGCATTAGGTAACTTATTTGCAATTTCTTGCAAATGCATTATCTTTTGAACCTTAGTCTAAATTTCTTGTTCGAAGGATCTAGATATAACAATGAAGGTTCACACCAAGTGACATCCTTTTCTTGATTTTTCTTTACTCCCCTAACTCCGGGAAAACTGCTTCATCAAAGTGGCAATCAACAAAACATGCTGTAAATAGGTCACCTATTAAAGGTTCAATATATCTTATGATGGAAGATGTTTCATATCCAACATAAATTCCCAATCTCCTTTGAGGACCCATTTTTATGCGTTGTGGTAGTGCAATGGGTACATACACCGCGTAACCAAAAATTCCAAAATGGGAAATATTTGGTTCTTGGCCAGAAGCAAGTTGTATAGGAGAGTATTTATGATTTGCACTTGGTCTCATGCGAATCAATGATGCAGCATGTAAAATTGCATGTCCCCATATAAATATAATGAGTTTAGTTCTCATTATCAATGGTCTAGCTATTAGTTGGAGGCGTTTGATTAATGATTCTACTAAACCATTTTGTGTGTGAACATGAGCAACTGGGTGTTCAACAACAATTCCAACAAACATGCAATAATCATTAAAAGCATGTGATGTGAATTCTCCTGCATTATTAAGTCTCACTCTTTTAACTGTATAATCAGGAAAAAGCGCCCTTAATTTAATAATTTGAGCAAGAAATTTTGCAAAGGCCACATTACGAGTTGATAACAATGAGACATGGGACCATCTGCTGGACGCATCTATTAAAACCATGAAATATCTAAATGGTCCACATGGTGTATGAACTGGGCCACATATATTACCTTGAATTCTTTCAAGAAACATAGGTGATTCATTTTCAACTTTAAGTGGTGAAGGCCTTGCAATCAGTTTTCTAAGAGAGCAAGATGTACATAGAGGCACTTTATCTATTTTAAGGAACTTTTGATATTTCAGTGGATGTCCATGTGTGTTTTCGACTATCCTTTTCATCATTGTTGATCCTGGATGGCCTAACCTGTCATGCCATAAGCTGAATATACCAAGGTCACAATATTTTTCTTTGACTGTCATATGTGCTTGAGGCACATTAATATGTGTATAATGCAAGCCAGAATGGAGCATTGGCAGTTTTTCAAATACTTGATTCTCATTTATAATGTGTAAATACTTTTTATTTCCAATAGTCCTTGACCGAGTATCATATCCATTATGATATATGTTTCTGAAACTTAACAAGTTTCTTTTGGATTTTAGGGAAAATAAAGCATTCTCTATCAAGAGTTGTGTACCATTTGGTAACACTACATTAGCTTTTCCCACTTCGTCTATCAAGTTTGTAGGACCTGAAATTGTATCAATGGTTCCCTTTGTTGGTTTTAACTCAAAAAAATATTTCTTGGATTTAAGGACAGTGTGTATGGCACCACTATCCGCTATGCATAGTTCTCCATCCTTTGCTTGATATTGTGCTCAATTGAGACTCATTTTAAACTTCTAATATGATCATAAAGAAAAGTATAATGAGTTCACATAATAGATGTTATTTTATTTATTTTACATGAAAGGGAAATTAATTATACATAGTTAAACAAAGTTACGGAAAGAAAATACATAGTTACTTTACATAGTTATTAAGATCCAATAACTTTTCTTTTAAAGTTCCAAGTCATTGAAGAAGTCTGAGGCAATAAGCTCAGTGTTTGTGTTATCAAACTGATCCACATGGTTCACTTCTTTCTCTTTTCCTTTACGAGATGCTTGGTAAAGCTCACATAGATGTGAAGGTGTGCGGCAAGCTTTTGACTAATGATTTGCACTTCCACACCTGAAACAGGATCCTTCGGGGTTTTGGGAGGCACCAACTTCATTATTTTATTGATTGAGATTATTAACTTGTGGAGCATGCTAAGTGTTATTTATTTGACCACGACCACGGCCATTATAACCACCTCAGTGGTAAGTATAGTTTCTGTTGGGAAAACGGTTGTGACCATAATTGCCACGACCACGAGGGTTACCTCTTCCTCTTTTGCTTCCAGAGTTTTTGCTATCATTATTGTTAACGGAATTTGCTTCTGGAAGTTCTAATGATCCTGTGTGTTAATACAAAGTAAACCGTAAAAACGTTTATTTATATTTTACAATCTCTCCTTTTGTTTTGTCAAAGACAAAACATAAACCTATAAAGTAAAAACAAAATCTATTTGTTCTAAGCCAATAGTTTTTCTAACTCTCTAAAACTAATCTCTAATTACTCTTTGCATTTCTCTCATAACATATAAACTTATCATATCAACAAGTCTTTCTAATATACTTCTTGTAAATAATATTTTTCTCCAAAGTTATTTTCACAACAACCTCTTTTCTAAAAAATCACAACTCTACTAGTCTTTTAAATATTTTTCACATAAAGACCATATTCACATAAACATTTCTTTAAGTTATTTCTTTCATAAAAAAGTCTTCTTCAAGATTATACATTACTTATGTTTAATCACTTTAAACTATCAAAGTTCATACTTATTTATCAAAAAATGAAAAAGGCTTTACAAATCCTCATATTATTCTTTAAGGTTTTAAAACATAAAATCCGGATTCAGTTACTGTAGTCCGGTGCCCTCTGGTTTGCAAGCCGGTGCCCTTTGTCAACAGCACCGGAAGAACCGGCATACAGTAACTTTGTTGGCTATAAATACCAACTCATTTCTCTTGATTCTACACACTTAAAAATACAATTCTCTCTCTAAATAATCAGTGTATAACTGATCTTCTATTCCTCTTATGTTCTTTGTCTTTGTAGATCTATTATGAAGATATGTTGTCAAGATAATTACTTCTAAAGTATTATCTTGTCATACCATCTTACAAGCAAGGTTTCCACATCCACATGAGCCAAGCCTCTTAATCTCAAGACTCTTTCTATCTTATCATTCTTATTATTCTTTCTATGAAGTGTAAAGTACTTAGGTGATGATGATGTAAGTGTAAATGTTTAGTACCTAGTAGATGACAAACATCTTTAACGTGTTGTAAACCATATTGTTGGTTAAACCATATCTAGATTAGGAATGGTGGAAGGGTGTTAGTATATTGGTGAATGGTTCTTTCTCATAGAACCCGGTGTTTTACTCAGCACCGGATAAAGGGTAAGTAAATATTGTGAGGCTTCTCCGCCGGTTAAAGGAGTTATGGTGATTAGTGCATTCAAACTCTAGAGTAGGTGACTCGGGAAGTGGAGTAGGGCAAGGAAGGTGTCCTTGTAGCCGAACCACTATAAATGAACGTGCCTTGTATCATTTGCATCCTCACTAGTGTTATTTATTTACTTTTATATTCACTTGATAAGCATGTGGTGCGTTAATCACAATCATGAATACATCACATAGTCTAAACATCTTAGTTGCTATTAAAGTCAAGACTTAGTACGTTTTAAGCTTAGTGTTTAGACTATTGTTCAATGTACCCTTGATTTGATTTGGATACGCCTATGTGTTTAGGTACCTGTTGTTTTATTGTGACCACTAAATCTATTTCACATTAAATCAATCATAGATGGAAAATTAGATATAAAAGATTTTAAATTTTATAAACAAACTTTTTGATACAAGAAAATTTTAAGGGAAAACGCATTCACCCCCCCCCCCTCTACGTTTTCCATACTGTGGGACGAGTTTGATGATTTTTCATTAACAATTCATTGTTCTTCTCTGCTACAAAGAGCTTTACATTTAGATCAAAGTATCTTTTAAAATTTTGTAATCGGTATTGTTGCTGCAAGTTTATGTGTGAAGCATGAAATGTGGAGAAAGTTTTCTCCAACATATCTGCTTCAGTAACAGATTGCCCACAAAATCTGAGTGTTCCGCATATTCTGAATAAGGCAGAGGTGTACTCATTAACCTTTTTAAAGTCTTGGAACCTTAAATTGTTCCATTCATCTCTAGCAGAAGGGAGTAAAACTTCCCTTTGATTATTAAATCTGGTTTCTAAATCTTTCCATAAAATGCTTGGATCATCACAATTAGAATATTCGAATTCTAGCATTTCATCAATGTATTGATGGAGGAAAACATCAGCTTTCGCTTTGGTTTCCTCTGAGCATTTGTTTTCCTCTTGTAATGTTGCTAAAGCACCCATTGATTTGAGATGCCTTTTAACATTTCCCGTCTATTGTATATAATTTGCTCCAGTTATGTCAAGAGCTGGAAACTTGATTTTTTCAATGTTTGACATTTTGTTGCTAAACACAAATTGAATAAATAACAGAGTAATATCAAAATCCATATATATCAATAAGTAATGCAATACAATACAGTGGGAGAGCTATAAACAGATACATAACTAAGAAAAGTTCAAATTCATTAGGTGGGAGTTGAGAAAGCGGAATAAGAAGTAAGATAAGCATAATGGTAACGACGATGAGAAGCGGGTGAATCATCTTTGAAAAATCTTTATAAAATGCTCCGGTGATGTATAATTTCTGATATTTAAAGATGTTTAGATTTGAAAAATGTATAAGTAAATTGCCAATTTATAGAAAATAAATTATAGTCGTTGTAACGTCTTCATTGTTGGTATAACCGTTATATAGTCGTTGTAAATGTATAATTCAAATAATATTTTATTTATTTATTATTATTTAAAAAATTGAATTAAAAAAAGAAATACGAAGCATAAAAAGAAAAATATATTCGAATGTAATGTAAATCAATCCATGCTATACCATTCTATACCAATTCGAATGTGGAGAAGGTATCTTTATACCAATTCTATACCAAATTCGAATGTGGAGAAGGTATCCTTTATTTTATATTCGAATGATGTATTTTAAAATTTTAAAATGGGTCATGTCTGAATCATGAAAATAGGCTATGAGAATGCTACAGTTATAGACTTGGTTGATAAATTGGGCTAGTCAAAGTGTTAAAAGTTATAACAGCTCGTGTAAAAAGAAAGTTCAAATTGTCTAATTATGTACTGTGTTTAAATATGGTTTACGTAATTTATATAATAAGTTATAAAGTGAGTATACCTTTACCAATTACCTTGACAAGAGCTTCGTGCTGATAACGTGTTATAATATAACAATGGTTATTTTTGAACTTTAAGCATTTCAAGGAGATTAAGACATTGCTAATAATATAAGAATAAGAAGTGAAGTTTGAGGGAGATAGAATGAGATGAATAATACTTGTGTGTGTATGTATTCAAATGGTGCAAGTATTTCCATTACACTTAGGGAGTATTTATAGTCCTAATACTCCTATTCATTCTTCATACATGGCATTACAAAAGGTAGCCTACTCACTTGAATAAATAGTATATAGATAAGTATTGGCAAAATTGGTCATCCACCTAGCTCTTCATATTGACACCTTAGCATACAACATGGACACCGAGCATGAACTTGTGATACATGTGGTTATCCAGATTTTCATAACATAATTCAGTGTTTTCATATTTGTAATAATAATGATGAGATTTATTTTCTAAAAAATATAGAAAACGCGTTTTATGATATTGTTTTCCATTCACAAGAAAACAAGGGGTTATAAGGAAAAAAATGTGTTTTATAGATTCCATTGTTAAGTTGAGAAATGCATCTTTTGTGTTTTGTAGAGATTTTTTTTGAAAAAAAATACTGATTTGAACGCGATCTCTATTTTCCTTGTTTTTCACAAAATATTTTGTATAAAACAAAGGTGTTTTCTCCCAACCAAACGCATGTGGATCAAAGTCATTCCATAATTTAACGATTCTGTTTCTTGTTTCTGTAATTGATCTAGATTAACAAATGTAAAAAGTATCATCCTTACTACACTTTGGGCACGGCCATGCAAACATTTAAACAACCCAACAAGGGACCCAGTTAGTATCTAACTCTCTAACACGTGGAGGAACAAATTATATTTTGACTAGAAGTATTTTTCATATGCTTCATAACATTTTGAAAATAGCCTTTATAACTACCTTATTTAGGATATCGGTTGACTAGAATCAAGAAAATACAATCCACACACGCAAAACCTGCTTGTATTTCAAGTATGAAGATGGGCAAAAACACTATCATATGTGTAATTCACTTAATGACGTCGATCCATAAAGTGAGTTCACACAAGTTGGGGTATCCAATACTCAACCGCATTGAATAACATATGAGTTTGGCAGACACATCTTTTAATATTCAACAGAGTATAGTCAATCGCTCATATTTGTCTTAATTCAATAATATTCACGTATCATTGACCGACAATGGACAAGTTTAGAATAATTAAATTTATTCAAAGATTTAAACATGCAAATATAGAACACAATTGTATAAATAAAAACAATCATACCAGGTATATTAATTCATTGTTTAATAAACCTGCTTACAGTTCCATTGTCCAAATATCAAATAAGATCAATGCATGATGATCCTAGTTGAATACTAATGTCTTATTCATAACAATCGCAATTGTTGATAAGACATGTGTTCCATGAACAAATCAACCAGATTATGATCTTGTAGAACTTTGAGAATACTTATTTCAAAAACTCACAAATAGTGAAGTTCTTTCAATAATATGATGACTGTTATTTTGTACATGTGCAATCAATTATAAATATTAGTTATACGAGTCTAATCACACTACGTTTCATAAGATGTATGACATACACAAAACATCTATTAGAGACAATCATCTTAATAGTTTTTTCAAACTGTAAAGCATTCTTATTCTTTAATGTATTATGCAACTATGCTTTTTTAAACCAAGCATGTGTAGTCAGCAATGTCATTATCCATGATGAAGACTTGCCAAGACTAGGATTGAGTATCATCTCAATTAAAACAAGCACTAGTGTATAACAACAACATTATGCTAATAATCCGTAAACTCTAAACACTTTTGTGGAAAACTAGAAGAGGGTTGAATAGTTTTACCAATTAAAAAAATTATATTTCAATTTATTTGGTCAATTATTGATTATATCTAGCTATGGATAATAATAGTATGCATATACGTTTATATGAATAAATTTACGAGTGCGGTAAATAAGAAATAAAGGATAAATGGATGACACAATTGTTTATAGTGGTTCAGCTACAAGGACTCCTTCCTTGACCTACTCCACTCCTCGAGTACCCAACTCGAGAGTTCGTAAACACTATATCCACAAGCTCCTTACTTTGGAGAAGAAGCCTCACATCGTTGCTTACACTTTTATCCGGTACTAAGCTAGATACCGAGTTCTATCACCGGTAGAACCAACCCTACACCGGTTACACTTTATTCGGTACAAAGCTAAATACCAAGTTCTAACACTTGGTAGAACCAACCTTACATCACTTAAACCTCATTCAACACAAAGCTAAATACCGTATTCTAACCCCGCTAGAATTAACCTATATACACTCTACATTTTACAAGGTGTTGGTTTAATGAATGTAATGAATGAATGATGACCCAAGTTCAGTAGATAGATCTTGATCAGATGAGAGATGCTTGCGACAAGTGAACTTGAGGCTTGATCTTGTATGCATAACTTGCTTACATCTTCTCCTATTAAGAAAATCACCAAAACTAAAACATGAGAGAGATCTTGATCTGAGATCAAAGATTAGTGAATGCAAGAGAGAATGTATGTGAAAATGAATGCCTAAAACAAGAGAAATGGCTTGCTATTTATAGGCAAAACTTGTCTACTGTTTCCCGGTTCTCGCGGTACCTTCCAAGAAGGGTACCAGCTAGTGTAAACCTCGGGTATCGGCTTTCTGACAGTGCAAATATAATTTTTTTGCTTAAAAAATCTTTTGTAATCTTTTAAGATCTTTCCAAGTTTTTGAGTGATGTCATGCATGAGGTAAATAACAATTTGTAAAGTTATTTATCTTTGGTTTTTGTATACTTTAAAAGTAAGTAATAAAAAATAAAAAGTGTAAGTATCCTTTTGTTTGGAAGGTTTGAAAGTAAAGAGTCCAAGTTAATTATTTTTGTAAATGACACTTTTAAAATAGAATGTGTAGTCATTTGTATGATTTGATTTTGAAAAAGAATAACTAAGCTACTATAAAATAATGATGTATAATGAATGATGAGTATGTTGTCTGATATATGATGGATGTTTGAGTTAGAAAATTATTGGTTTAAAACATATAAACTTTATTTTCTACTTCTGATGATTTTATGATTATCATTGACAAAACATGGATAGGTCATAAAATATAGATAAACGTTTTTATGGCTTATTTGTATTAACAATCTCTCCCTTTTTGTTGATGACAAAACATAAAGTTATTAGAAGTAAAGTATAAAATTTATAAGTTTTAAAATGGAGTTTTTACTTCCTTCTTCCCTTTTTGTCAAAACAAAAAGAGCGTCGAAAAAAACTAACAAACATATGCGATGTATAACAAGAAAACGTAAATATGAATTGAACCGAAATGAATCGGGTCAAATGTAATAATAGAATTGATAGTGGTGATTCAAGATTGAACCAAATGCTATGCTCTCCCTTGACGAAAGCTCCCCCTTAATGAGGTCGTCAAGGAATCTAAATGGATTTTGAATGCTACAAAAAAATGTTAGTGATATGATTCTATATGCAATTATAAGCTCCCCCTGGTTAGGGGAATCCCTATAAAAGGAAAAGATTATTTCTAAAACTTCCAAGAATAATGGAAAAATATAAAAACCAAAACTTGTGCACCCGGTTCCCCTGGTGACTTTGCCAAAAGGTACCGGTCTTCTTTGCAGAAGGGTACCGGGTGACCTGTACCTGCAAACAGCCTTTTCTCACTTTAAGCCGGGAAACTAATGATTTAAACATACTTAATCGAGATCATTAATTATAAAAATCATGACGACAAATCAATTGAATAATCATTTAGTAACATAACATTATATTAGAGAGCTTTTAACCATGAAGTAAAACATACAATGTTAGTAACAAATTTGAACATGAAAAAATAAAATCATGGCCTAGTTCTAAATATCAAAATCACTAACTACCTTTAAGAATATGATTGAGCATGAAACGCATTTTATCCCGAACCTCATGGATAAGGGATTGAGTGTGTTGGCAATGTGGACAATTATGTTCTTGATAGGGTGGAATAGATGATGGACCCTCAATCCATAAGGATTGATCAAGTGGTATGAAAGTTTGTGGTGGTCGAAGGTGTGGTCGAAAGGGTGGTATGGAGGTTGTTTGGAAGGTGGTAGGAGGGAGTGAAGATAGAGATGGTAGCACTTGTGAGGTAGTGGTAGTGATATGAGTCGCAAGTCTATTTTGCATATTTTGTGCATTGTGGAGGGCGGTTTCAATGTCATTGGACAAATCTTGAAGTTGTCCAATCTCTTCAATGATTTGTTCACGGGTCATGAAGGGTTCCAAATGGGCACTAAGTCTACCATGTCTCCTATTGAGGTTGGTAGGTGGGAAGAAAGGTTCATATTCCATGTGATCAATATGATGGAGGGGTTGGTTAGGGATTTGTTCAAATGCGGGAAGAGGTGGTGGATTTAAGCTTCTTGGTGGCAAGTCCTCAAGGTTGTTCAAGTAAGGGTGAGGTAAAGTTGGTGGAGTGGTAAAAATGAGTTCTCTTGGTGCTAAGGGTGAAAGCTCGTTTGGTTGAGGAGCAAGTGTTTGGTTAACAAGAGGTGGTGTGAGGGATAAAGCAAGAGTTGTGATAAGTGTTGTAGTGAGTGGAGTGTCAATGTCATAGTTTGAATTTTCTCTTATGGGTGATGTTTCATTTGATGAGATGTCGATGACATTAGTTTGAGAAGTCTTTCTTGAAGGGTTTTTAGTGGAGGAAGAAGCACTTGTGGCCATTTTTGGTGGTGTACAAAGAAGGTATTAGGTCTGATAAAATATGGTTTTTGGAGGATGAGGAAGATGGTAATTGCAAGCTAGAGAAGATCCTGATTTATAAAATCAAGCCATGCAAAATAAAAAAGGACTTAACCACTACTTTTTCTCTTAAAACAATCATTAGGAGTGCTTAATGGCAAAATAAGTTAAAAGTATCTATTAGGCAGCCTTAATATAGGTATAAATTACTCATTAAAGTGTTGGATAAAAAAGTTAACTACCTCAAACGGTCAAAAACTATTGTAGACCCGGCACGCCCGATACCCTTTGTAGAAAGGTACCGGCCTTTGTTGCACAAGGTACCGGGGTCTGCACAACCTCAAAAATGCAGCAAAAGGCTTCTAGGGTTTATTCTATTACCTCAAAAGTGATCAATATATATTCCTAAATGAGGGACATGTCAATTAGTGAGACAAGGTGAGCATGATCTTATAATTCCTAGTTAAACCAAACGCTCCCTAATCTAGTTTGAAATTATGCCAAGGAACTTAATAGGCTTAATAAGATTATAACAAACATAAATATTTTAGTCTGCAGACTGGTATCTAAATATTTGAGACTTACAGCCATAAAAGAAACAAAGTTTCAAACTCAAAGACATATCGAATTGTTTTACCAAACACAAGTTTTAAACAAATTTCCACCGGTCAATGCACCTTACTTATTTTTCTTCTTGCCAAGGTTGGAGAGGAAATGACTGAGACACTTGAATATGCCCTTGGTTTGCTTGAATTCCTCCGATGCTCCTCCGGGAATGGGTGGAAGTTGGTCGCAATACTCAATGGGATCGAGTGTGAAGTTGTCAACCGGGTCAACTTGATCTTGAGATTTAGATGGAGATGATGAAGAAGCCAGGGGAGTTGGAGTTTAAGGATGAGGTCTCTTTCCATCAACTAAGAACCTTTTTACCCGTCCCTTGATGAGAGGAACCATAACATGTGGTGTGAGGAGATGTGCATCGATGAGAAGGCATGGTTGGATAGTGAGAACATGCCTATGAAGACGAGTAAGAAGCATTTTGTAAGGAAGCGAACTCATGTCATTTTTAATGACGCTCACCATCCTTTTGGCCATGTAATAGGCGAGGTTGAAGGGTTTTCGATTGACAAGACATAAGAGCATGTAGGCGAGGCAAGCATTGGGGTGATCTTTGTTTCCCGCGAGGCAAATGACATTTTTGCTTAAGATAGTTTCCTACTTCCTGAAACCAAGCTTCATTTCGGTGAGCTCCATTTGAAAGGGATCACGAAAAATTGTTTCACCCTTTTTGGTTCGACGTTTGGGAGAGGGTCTATTATTAAAGATGGCGTCACGAACAATGACAGGATCATCCAAAGGAGTGTGATAGACGGGATTGGGGTCAATACTTTTTTGAAAGGAAGCAATTGACCAATCAACCGTAAACATACAAGCTCCTTCGCCTGGATCATGAAGAATTTCAGCAAAATAGTGGAGATGAAGAACGATCTCATAGTTTATATGATAAAGGCAATGGAAATTGTTTGGTTGACATTTTGAGTAATATAAACACTTTTATAGAATTCGAGAACGAACAAGGGACAAATTTCTTCATCGATATGTAAGATACAATCGAAGTTGATAGCCGAAAAGACTTGGGGAATGACGGAGTCCTCAAGATAGGATGTGTGAACGACTCGACCTTCATGGAAGAAGCGTCGCTCGAGATTCTTAAAGATGGCCTTGTCTTTTTCCGAGAGGCCCTCGCTTTGATGATATTTAAGGATATAGAAGGCGGTGTCTTGGTGATCTCTATGAATGGCTTTTGGCATTTTGAACCTAAAAGGATTATTTCAGCAAAGTAAGTGGGAAGAAATTACTGATTTAGTTATGAATTTGTTTTACCGTTTTATAGCTATCGTATATGACAAATTATTATCTCGAAAAACTCGACACCATTTTCGATGATGACCAAGGAGTGATCATTCAATCTTTTTTGAAACATGTTGTTGAGTTAAAATTTCGTTTTTACATGTATTACCAATGCGTAATACATTGTTTAAGTTGATTTTCCTTATTGGGATTTTTCGAAAATTTATTTGATATAGTGTTTAGATGCATGAATCGATTTTCAATTGAAATGGAAGATGCAATTCCTAACTAAGGGAAACTCAGATAATTAATTACGTTAAATTTGTTGGTTATGAGTGATTAATTTTACAAGCCCTAATTTTAGGAAAAACAAATGATTAATCAAAGAGAAGAGGATATAGATAACTTACAATGTGGATGATGCATGAATCAGATGATGATTAGAGTAAGAAATTGATAGTGGTGAAGGCTGGTTCGTCAGTGGCGGTTTAATGAAGAAGAAAGGTTTGAAACAGTGAAAAGATAAAAGAGGATTGACATATTCGTTTTATCAGACCCACAGTTCTTCCGGTACCTTCTTGAGGAGGGTACCGCCCTTCATTACGGAGGGTACCGAGAAAAATAAATAAAAATTTTATTTCTCCTTTTTCTTGATTTGATTTGGTCAAAAATAATTTAGCTAATTTTATTTTATTAGTGTTCTTGGTATTGATATTAGTTAGTTTACCACTTATTTTAAAAGGGTGTTATATTGAGTCGTCGCTAGAACCAATTACGAGAAACCCGACCAAATGCGTTATAACTCAATCTAGATCTTAGTTTATAATAGATTATTATTACGATACTTTTTAGTCCATATTAATTTTCCAAACTAATTTTGCACATATAAAAATTGGCACATTAATATATATATATATATATATATATATATTTTAATATTTAAAAAAAATTATGAAAATATATACTATATATATATATATATACTAGTTACGTAACCCGCCCGACGGGCGGGTTCGCTTTCGACTTTTTGTTTAAAAAAGGTTTGTGTGAGTTTGGCTTAATAATTTTGATTGATGAGTAGAGTTGACTATGAATGGATCAAAATGGTTCCGGTAGGCCAAGGCTAGTTTTTTTTGTTCGGTCAATATTAAACGGTTCAGTTAGGTCCGGGTCTGTCTGTTTTGATCCGGTCAATATATTGTGATTACAGTTTCAAATTGGGGCTGTGAACTACAAAATGTCTTGCGATTATCCGACTTTGCGACGGAATACTAAATGATACAATTACACTCCCTACATGGTCTTGTTAAACATTAAAATGGTCAGCTTTTCGCACTTTTCGATTAAGAGAAAAATGATACTAATCACACAAACTAACATACATGTGGCAGAACTGCAAGAGGGGTTTGCATCATTAGTTTGCATATAAAAAGATTTACACACACGTAAGTATGTATCTTCGTTATTCCAAATGACTTGTACAATACATGTTTTCACTTTGACCATCAAAAAATCTAAATAAGTTTCACCACAAATAACAAAAAAAAATTTGAAAGCAACTAAACATTGGCAAAGTAATATACTAACCTCTAAACATTACACAAAACTTGATCAATGAATTCTTGGACATCAGCTGCTAAGCATTGGGAATACCTCGAACATCAGTGAATGTTTTACTTCGTTCTAATCTTGGTTGCAAAAAAAATGAAAAATAAGAAACTATAATCACATGCTAATCAAATAGATTAGTTATGGAGTTAAATTCTTTGTTTTAATACCGGAGATTCCAACTCAGTTATTCTTTGTAATGCTCGTTTTTCTATACATGTACGTTTTTTGTATTCTTCTTCAAGTAATCCAGTTAGCTGATATCTTAACTCTGCCATTTCGTGTGATTAAATCTTCAACATCTTCATTTGCCTTCAATTTTTTATCTCTTAGTTGTTCCCGTCAACAATTTATGTTAAGAATAGACTAACTACTTCTGTTTATTCTAAAATTTCATATCGCTTAAATATAACGTACCCTTAACTACTTCACGAGAAGTTCATATTCTTCTACTTGACAAACACAATGGTCTAAAAGTAAATAAGATTGAAGCAACAACTTCTATGCATGAGTTAGGCATCAATGTATATATAGTAAGAAAAAACAGTTATATTATTAAAACGTTCAATACTTATTACCTTGTCATCATAAACCTTAGAAACTTACAATCCTATTATAGAAGTTTCCACTCGCTAACTTTTACACGCATAGTGGGTTGACAGTACCTTAATCATATGGTCCAGCCCACTGAGTAGATTCCTGGCTCATTGGGGTACACCTACAAGTTCGAGTAAAATATAAGTATCGAGGATGCTTCCTAATATAAGTCAAAAACCATTTATTTCATTCAACATCAGTGATATGCTTATTATACATGGCTGGGTAAATCTATGCCATTTTCCTGAAACTTTATTTACATGGAGCGTGGTTTTGAGTCAATCCCTAGCATCAAAAGACAATAGAGTAAAATGCATACTGGTACAATGTTATTTAAACCACATTCATATATATAACCAATGAAGAGTTTGTAGTAAACAACAAATACTCAAAATTTATAAAATCACAAAAATTTAAAATCAATCTAACAAAGTGCATGTATAGAAGACATGTACATTATTCATAATATAACTGTGAAATAGTTGAGTTTTATGAAAAAGAATAGTGAAACATTAGAAAGATAAATGAAATACCATAAACCGTTTATTTCATTCAACATGAATGATATGCTTATTATACCTGGCTGGGTTAATCTATGCCACCACAAAAAAAGAAACTGAACTATTGTCTACATAGAAAGCTTGTGCCTTTGTTGATTCAATACATTCTTGAAACCATTCATTGTATTGAATCGACAAAGACTAAGAATGTTACTTATTATTCTGTTACACAATTCATTATCTGAGAGTAAAATGCTTGAGACATTACCTGATTTGGTTCACAACAGAATCAATTGAGGTTTTATGTTGTTGCACTTTGTGTGACATGGCCTGTGATTGTGACGATTGTGTTGTTGCACTTTGTGAGTCTAGTGGGATCTCATGAACCAGCAAGATGGGACTGAAAAATAGCAAATCATTTTTAGTGCAACACATACACATAAGTGGTAAAAAATTATAAAATAACTAAATAAGAGGTTTCAAATTATACATTAGTTTAATATATACTAATATTAATAATTATAAATAACAACATGTATTATTTATAATATAAGGTTATTTATTTAGTTTATACATTTATTAAAAAACATGAAACGAGAAGTATAATGGTTACGGTAATTTGTTCTCACTTTTCATATTAAGTAGTTTTTCTTATGCCCTTGCTTTTATTTAGCATGAACTTTTACGCAAGTGTTTCAATAGACTGATTATACATGATTTTGACATATAATGTTTCCAAATGGAATATCATAACGAATCTTTTGGATGATAACAAACTCCGTGACTACTTTTATCCATAAAAAAGAAATAGCCAATAGACAAGTTTGCGTGTAAAGTGACTAATACAAATACTCATACGGTTAAAAAAAGTGGGTTCAGTATCCAAAATATTAGAATCTCACTTGTTCAACTCAAATGCAGAAATAATGAGCATGTTGGACTGTAAAAGATTAATTCAATAGGAACACAACAATCCTGCATCATTAGCAAAGTAAAGATGTTGATATGAGAAACGCGGTCATTTTTACCCATTAATTCATGGTATTCAAGTCGTGTATATTTGACGGTTACACAAAAAAATTAGTTTGATTGGTGATGGGTAGAAAGTATGCTACATTTTTTAACTCATAAATACCTCAAAGGTTTTGAAGAACTCTTGTGAGAGCATAAGTAGGTGGCAAGTTTTCAAAAGTATGCACCGCTTCTCATGTTACCAATGCCAAACAAAACTGAATCACCTGCACAAAGTAGACATAAAATGATCTGAAATCAATCTTCTCTAGAATTGATTAAAGGACATGTTTTGAATTTTTTATAGCCCAACCATAACTGTTTGAGTTTGACCCGCTGACATATTCAAAACTGTTTTCTGACGTCTTTGAACTCGTTATATAGTTACCTATTTTGACCCGTTACCAAAACACCACCCAAATATTTTCAGACACATAAGTTGGTTTTACAAAATAGTTTTATTATAAGTATTATGTATATTTTTTTTCAAAAAGTATAAATTAACAAAAACGTATTAACTGTAAACCCATATCAGAATGTATTTTGACCCATTATGCAACTACCAAGTCACCGATTTTTCAAATAGGAAAACGGGTCATGTATCACCTTACCAATTTTTCAGATACTTAAAAACATCGTCCAAAAGAACTATATAAACATATACGAAAACACTTTTCTTTTATATTAAAATATACTATTTTTATTTCACATTTATTGTAACTTCTAAATTTGATAAAAGGATTAAAAAGGATGGCTTGTGAGTAATCAGACCCGACTCTTTTTAACCTGCACATTAGAATGTTAACCTTTTTGACTCATTATCCAACCCAACCAACCCATCCATTACCACCTCTAAAACAATTACACACCCCAATTTAAAGAGTTTACATGTTCTAAACTATTAAAAGGTTACCCATATCTGCACCAAGGTTTTGTGAACAGCTCGTTGGCACTCATAGTACTGCAACCCTTTATAACAACACAAATGATCAAATATGGCATATCTTAGGTAAGTGCTTATCTACTTGTTTGTCTACGTAAATAAGCAAAAATTAGTGTCTTGGTATAACTACTTAGAAAAACAGTTTCAAGTGCCTATCCACTTACTCAAGAGTAGAAAAGAAACTTAAAAAAGGCAAACAAACGCACCTGCAAGCTTTTGATCCGGGTTGGTAACATAAGTGCGTTAGCAGACAAAATGGAAGGGAAAGCCTCTAATAAACTCTTATTTAATAAACTCCACCTTGTACCGGGTTTCTGATTAATCAAATCGTCGTCTAACACCATTGCCTATCTGACATCTGCATATACCATACCACAGTGATTTCTATAAATACATACTCAAATGATGAACAACATAAATTCCAAAAGATTTTATCATAATTACTTAACTAAGAAATAATGGGGTGATTCTTGTTTACATATGAGGATTGTTCGTAAGTATCCTTTTGTACTTCTCGGACATCGAAAAGAAAGATACCAAAAGTAAGAGAAGGCTTCACGTGACCTCCTGAGACGTTATCACCAACTGATACAGCCACAAATAGTGCAAAAGCATGTGCTATTGATGCTGAAATAAGTAGTCAATCCCTAGCATCAAAAGACAATATTGTAGACAATGAAACCATTTGTAATTGCAAACAGAGTAAAATGTACATTGGTACATGTTATTTAAACCACATTCATATATATAACCAATGAAGAGTCTGTAATAAACAACAAATACTCAAAATTTATAAAATCACAAAAATTTAAAATCAATCTAACAAAGTGCATGTATAGAAGACATGTACATTATTTATAATATAACTGTGAAATAGTTGAGTTTTATGAAAAAGAATAGTGAAACATTAGAAAGATAAATGAAATACCATAAACCATTTATTTCATTCAACATGAATGATATGCTTATTGTACATGGCTGGGTTAATCTATGCCACGACAACATAATCAGTTGAGGTTCTATGTTGTTGCATTTTGTGTGACATAGCCTCTGATTGTGACGACTGTGTTGTTGAACTTTGTGAGTCTGGTGGGATCTCATGAACCAGCAAGATGGGACTGAAAAATAGCAAATCATTTTTAGTGCAACACATATACATAAGTGGTTAAAAATTAGAAAATAACTAAATAAGAGGTTTCAAATTGCAAGGATAAAAAGGGACAAAACAGGTAAACGTGTTTGTATAAGTTTACAAATCCTCTAACAGACTTATGTGATATAATTTTTATATAAGCAGAGAAAGTATCTTTACCTTGTCATAGAGTTTGAAAATTGAAAATTATAGGTCATTAGCAGCCCATTATGGTGAATTGTAACCTGAAATTTGGTGTGTTGGTGCTTTCAGATGTACAATGTGTGGCACAATTGTCACATTCTTAGTGGACGGTGGTGGTGGCTCTTGGTGGTTCTTTTTTGGCTCCTAGGTGGAATTGGAACTATAAGACACACAGATCCCAGTAGCTGAGAAACGTTGGTAATATCAAACATGAACTGAATTTGTGCCTTAAAACTGAGATAACTGGTGATTGGTCAATACATCCTTCATTTTTTGGCTTTGATTGTAGCCATGATGACAAAGTAGGACACATAATCAACTCTTTCTTAGTTGAACTCTCTTTTAAGTTTACTTTTGAGTGCGAGGTTTCTTTATCAGTCTGCTCAAGACAGTCATCAGAACCAGTTTTTATTCTATTAGTTCCTTATAACTGAGATAACTTCTCAGGGTTTAGGCTGAGTAAACATACAGATTTTGATCCTTTTATTCTTCCCATGTTCATTGTCTATCACTGATTAATTTGAGAGGAGGTGGGTAAAGGTGAAGGCTTTGAAGTATTATGACTGAATAGATTTTCTTATCCTCAAAATCTGCGATAACGTACATTCGTTTACTAATTTCTAACAAATTGTACATATCCCTGCAAAACAACTCATAAAGTAAGTACATCATCAAGTTAATTGATAAACAAATGATCTTCTAACAGAAAGAGATACCTTCAGGTTTATGTGTATTCCTTCTTTAACTTAGTTTCCTTGGTGGACTCGAGCAGCAATAGCAGGAATGTAATGGCTAGCGTATGATTCTCCACAAATATAGAAATTATTGCCTACGAAATCAAGATGCGATGTGAAGAAGGCCTGAAATGCAATTATAATAGCAAAAAGCTGAAATGGTTACATTTATATATAACTAAATTCCATCACCATTAACAATAAAAATTGCTAAATTAGCCAATAATCAAGTTTTAGATGCAATTATTGTGAACATGCCAGACAGTAAAGAATCAAAATCACGAAATGAATTTCAATTGCAAAAATTTACTTCCAAAGCTACTAAATGGACAAAGCAGCAGTTCAT
>BQNB010116118.1:0-21423 GCA_026074375.1 Tanacetum coccineum
GTGGACCGGACCGCGGTCCGGTCCGGTCGGTCCGGTTTTCCGGTCCGGTCCGGTCCACCGGTCTATTTGCTCAGCCCTATGCATAGTTGTTGTTATATCACAAGTGATACTATGTTTTATTTTGTGTTTTACAGACTCTTTGCTAATATCAAGTTTAAGCATCAACATTTTTTACAAGAAACACGTCTACATAGTTTTTCCGCTTATTTTTCCTTTTTAGCTTTATTGAAGTCTGGTGTCTTCCTATAGATTGTGCCTCGACATATATAGAGGTAGGAGTTGTGTCAGGCTATGCTCTATCTCTAATAGGTAAAAAAAAGAACGAGAGATTGAACATAAATGGTCAAATGGGGTGGAAGCTGCATAGAACTTTTCCATAATGCATAAAATTACCTAAATCATTTTACTCAAAAAATCAGATTGTTGATGAAAGAACATATTTACAAAATAATAAATAGATAAATTTATATTTTACAAACTATTTACAAAAAGATGAATAGATAGATTTAACAAAATAAGATTTTTCAGCCAAACACTACCATCCATTTCGACCGGTACAAAATTACTCATTTTGAATGGTTATCGAGCGTGCCACGCTATGCCATTTAGCCAAATATATGGTACTTGATATCAGAAAAGGCATGCTTACTACTTTAGCTTGAAAACGCCCGACATAGAATGAAGGGACTCACTTTAAAGAAAGGTTTTTTCCATTCTAAAGCCCTCAGAGCCATGTGTCTAATTAACTCTAGGATTGTTGCTTCCTGATTTAAAAACCACATATGTTTTAACGTTTTGATTTTTTTTATTTGAAGCGTTTACAATAATGAATCACAAAGCTTACCTGGTGTATACTATTTAGGTAGCATACGAAATTACTATTTGGAGCTAGTGTAAATTCTTCAAAACTGATTGACCATACACGAGCGGCCACAACATGATTCATATGCAAGGTATACACATTTTCATCTCTTGATGTCAGCTCTAATTTCTCTTTTGGAATATGATATACGTTCACGACTTTCACTCGCATGATCAAGGCCCAAATAGAATACATAAGTTACAAGTTTCGATATCATGCCAGCCCCTACCCCCTCTCCCCTCATCCCCATCGTTCCCCTCCCTCATCCCCCTCGCCCCCCTCTATCCGCTCCCTTCTCTGACACCTTGCTCATCGCATGACTCATATAAACCAATTTAAATATGAGGTTCTATGGGTTTTTTTAATTTTCTGTTTTTTTTGTGTCTTATTGGAATTTCTATTATTGATAATAATTATATATTTAATTGTATATATTTTATTATTATAATTATATCTTTTTTGGAATATGTATAATATGATTTTATAATGAATATCGATTTATTTTTATTTTTTCTATTAATCTAGATAATTGTGAGTTTTTAATATTATAATTATATGATTTATTAGTGTTATTTCTTGATATGATAAAATTATATATATGTTGAACATAAATAACATATATATTTTTAAATGATTAATCTAATTAAATAATTTTTGTGTTATTTATAATTAAAATATTAATATTTTATGATTTATGTTTATTAATAACATGTTTAATATTATAATGTATTTTATTAATGTTTGAATATAAAGTATAGAATATTATAAATAAAATACAATATGAAAATCATAATTTATGTAATTAATAAATGATAGATATAATTATCTAATTATTTATGATATTATAAATGAAATAATAATAACTAATTATAATTATAAATAATTATTAATTTATAATAATATTCAAATAACAATATATAAAAATATTAAAACAATGAAATATTATAATATTATAATATTTTATATATTTCAATTAAAATATAAATAAATAAATTAAATGAAGAATATGATATATTAAATTATAAAAAATTAAATGTATATTATATAATGATAATATAGAAGTTACTTATATAATATATAAAATGAATTGTGTTATCTATAATTTATAATGATTAATAAAAAATTTAAATATATGAATATTATGAAATTTAATAATTATATATTGATATAAATAATATTTAATAATTAAGATTAATGAATAAAAATCTCATTGATTATATTATAAGTAAATTTAAAATTATGTGATTAAATATTAATAATATATAAAATATTAAAATGATTAATAAAAAAATAATATGATATATAAATAATAAATATATAATTAAAATATCTATGATAATAAATCATATTTTTTTTTTTTATAAATCAAAATTATAAAATGTTATATATAAATTATATATTAAATATGATAATATAAAAATATAATTAAAAATTATATATATGAAAAATATAATATTTATAATGGTTTTTTTTTAAATATAAATATTTCTAAATAAAATTTATAATAAAATAAATGATATTTATATGTTTATATAATAATATAATAAATATTAAAAAATTATATAATAAATTATAACAAAATAAATATTTATTATGAAATAAAAAAATGGAATGTAAATAATTAGTAATAATAATAAAAATTATATTATTAAAAAATATTTATTTAAATTATTAAAATAATAATTGAAATTAAATTATAAATATAAAATGTTATTTTATTATTAAATGTAAACAAAATATAAAAATATTAAAAAATAAATACAAAAAATTGATAATCAAATGTTAAAAAAAATAAAATTTTTTATATTTAGTAATTAAATCAAAATTAAAATATAATTTTATGTATATATATGAATTATGATAATTTAATATGATAAATACATAATAATTTTAATAATATAATTATATCATAATGAAATAAATTAATAAATGATTAAATTATTAAAAAAAATGAAAATTTATAATCAATTAATTTGATGTTATAAAAGTGTGGTTAATTGTAAAAATAAAAATGATAAAGAAAATATAAATGTTTATATGATATAAAAAAAAGTATATCAATAAAATATTACTGAATAAATTTGAATAAATATAAATGTTATATATTATTTATATATTTATATAACTGTTATAAAACAATTTAAAAATGTAATTTCGAAATATAAAAAAAAATATAAATATATAAAAAATAAAAAATATAATATATGTAATATATATGTAAATGATGAAAATGAAATAACAAAAGATTATTAATAATTATGTTATTAATATTATATAATAAATATATATAAATTTAAAAATGAATCCTATCAATAAATTAAATGAAATTATTAATATATTTTTAATGTATTATAAGTAACAAATGTGTAAATGTTTAAATAAATAAATTTATTTCTACAATATTGATTATAAATATATTAAAATAAAATATTAATCTGTAAATGATAATAAATATATTTTACATATTATATGATATTAAATATGATTTAAATAAATATAATATTTGGATTTATATGAGAAAAAGGAGATGCTTACATTAAATGCAGCTTGAAACGCCCGGAGAATAATGAAGGGCCTCATTTTAAAGAAAGGTTTTTTTTCCATTCTAAAGCCCTCATAGCCATGTGTCCATTCCGATTTACTCTAGGATTGTTGCTTCTTGATTTAAAAGTCACAAATGTTTTAACGTTTTGATTTTTTTTATTTGAAGCGTGTGCAATAATGAATCACAAAGCTATTCCTGGTGTATGCTATTTGGGTAGCATATGAAATTACTATTTGGAGCTGGTATAAATTCTTCAATACTGATTGACCATACACGAGCGGCCACAACATGATTCATTTGCAAGGTATACACCTTTTTATCTCTTGATGTCAGCTCAAAATTCTCTTTCGGAATATGATATCGACGTTCATGATCTTCACTCACATGATCAAGGGCCGATAAAATACATATGTTATAATAAAATTTGGTAATCTAAACATTTCTTGCTCCGTCACATAAAGGTAGAAGTTTAAAATGAACATTATTATAAATCAACGAAGGTACCTTGGTCATTATTTATTAACAACACTATTCTTTCTCCTTTCTCCCTGATCATAGCAGGTCTGGGCTACACGACATGCTTTTGTTTACGCGGAGAAATAAGCGTGAAAACTCAACGAATTTTTGTAGTGCAAGGATCTAGTTTTTATATCACTAAAAGGAGTTCTCTTGCATCTTTAGTGTTACAACTTGATAAACAATAAATATACGCTAGTAAAATAAACAAAATGTTGGTCGAAAAGATCTTATCAAGTTTCATATTGTATATTGGAACTATAAATTCATCTTCTTTTATGCCTAGACATTCCATACAGGCACATATTTTCTTCCTTGTAGTACCGATATCATTACAAACTAAAAGCGACTTTATATTTGTTCCGAGTGCCCGCATAACAACGACTCACCCACTAACATAAGATATAACTTCTTTAGACAACGCAGGTGGAGATTATGTGTTTCCTCCTTTGTTGTCTAAAGAAGTTATATCCTATGTTAATGAGTCGGTTTGTGCATGTATGAAATTTCTAGGCATAAAATAAGATGAAAGTATAGTTCTAATATACAATATGAAACTTGATAAGATCTTTTCGAAAAAATATTTTGGATACTTTACTTGCGTATATTTATTGTTTATCTCAAAGTTGTAACACTAAAGATGCAAGATAACTCCTTTTAGTGATATAAAAACTAGATCCTTGGATGAAAGATCTTGACGGAGATGATATGGAGAGACGAAGCGTGCTTGTTGAACATCTCATCGAAACTATAAGCTATCATGATGATGACTTGACAGCACAACAGATTGTTGTAAGTTTATTGGAACATAATAAATTGCATTGCTGATGTTATCTAGTCACATAACTATAAAAGGATAATACTTCTTCTAGAGTAAGTTGGCTTCGCTCACTTCACCGGAACAAGACGAAAATAATTCGTTTAGGTGGACTCTAATTACATCATATACTTCAGAAGAGCTAAAGACTTGCTTGCTACGTGATAGTTCGGTAAAGGCATCACCTGTGCACCCGAATAATTCATTGTTCGATGGGAACTAACGTGACCTTGAGATGAGGAGTCCTAAAATTTAATGAGGAGTCTTAATGATTTAAAAGCTTAGTTTTTAAGACCTTTAGATTTCTTAGTTAGTAATTGTTAATTAGAACATTTGAATTTTTTTAGTTACGACCTGTTACAATCCTTTCAAATACAATAGCTTTATTAATCATAATTCATTATTAAGATTTGTTGCAGTCCTTTCAAATTCAACATCTTTATTAGTTACAATCCATTCAAATCTTTTTTTAAATTTGTCCATACGTACCTCAAAGGAATTAAAAGTTAGTGATCCCCCCATATACGCTCTGGCATGCCGCATGCTAGATATCAACTACGTGAGTTCGAGGTTAGTGTTGGGATATGTCCATATCATAAATAAATATACGGCCGAAAATATGTGAGCCTATGGGGGCACACACGTATACACAGATGATACGTTTATTAATATAATTAATATATTTATAGTATATTAATTATAGTAATATATTTCACGAAATATTAATCGGTCGTTAATTATACAACGTTAGACGTTAGATTTAATTAATAGATATTAACAAGTGAATGGCTTGTTAGCACGAAAACCAAACCCGTGAGGTGTTGGTTGTAACTGATCGACTAAAAAGAATAAGGGAGGAAAGTGTTGATTTATGAAACTTGAGGAGGTGTTTTAGTTTGACTTGGAGAACAAGTTTACACACTATATAAACACCCTAAGACTTCATAATAAAGATGACGCCTGATATAAGAAGATATTCCTATAAAAAAGTCAATCGACTATTTTTATATCCCTAATTCCATACGACATTAATTCAAAACCAAAAGGGGACGTTTGGTATGATGGAATGGAAATGTGAGAAACGGAATGAGAAAGATTTCCTTCGTTTGGTACATCAAAGAATGAGAATAAATAATTAAAATATGATTATTTGGAAAGCAAATTCATTCTTTAAAAAAAGTGGAGAATGGTGATAATCACCAACTTGAGAATCAAAAAACTATGTAAAAAAAGAGACGAATCATGTGATAAGTTGTCAAAAGAATTTTTAAAAAAATTCGTACGTTTTAAATTTAAAATAAAATAAAATTTACGTTGTTGTTCGTTAACAAATTTTAAAAAAATTTAAAAAAATTTCGTACTTTTTAAAATCTTAATTTTTTTTTTAAAATTATATTTTTTAGTACTTTTTAAATTTAACAAAATTATTATTTTTTAAATTAAAAAACTCTCGCTCATTTTTGTGTTTACTTTTCGCTGCGTACTCGTGATATATTTAATGGTTAAATAGATGTAAAAATCCAACAGTGGCATCACAAGCCAACGTGTAGAATTTGTAGTTACAAGTAATAAAATTTGACAAGATTAGGGTTCTTGATTAGTTTTTAAGCCCTTTAGGCGTTTTATGCATAAAGATTCGATCTTTGTGTATAAAGATTCAATCTTGATTGGTTATAAAATTAATTAGACGAATTCAAGGTTGTATGAAATTTTATAAGATTAAAACTTGATGCGTTTAATTGTTAATTGATCGGTTTTATGTTATATTAATTGTTAATTCGGCATCCATGATAAATACATGCAATTTATCATGGAGAGATATGTGATATAAATCTTGTTAATTGTTAATTGTTTTTATGCAAATATGATGATCAAGAATTAAACATAGACATTAAAAAAAATTTATTTGGTAAGATCCACGACTTTAAAAGCTAGGGAAGACCTTAGCTATGTCTTAATGGGGCCTAAAGTTGTTTAAAATTTTATGTGCTATGTGGTATATATTTATATATGGCTTACGCAATCGATCATATCGATGTTTGTGGCCGGAGACATTGGATGAAAGAGACTTATATGAATATATACATATTTTAATTATTAGATAATTAGGATCATAATTGATATTTGCATGGATTAATTGTTAAGTTTTTCTTAAATAAGTGTTATGTGTATTAGTCTTTTGTTTATATTGTTTTATTTTAAGCTTGGACTTGTGAGAAAATAAAAGGGTTTTTCGAAAAAATAAATATAAACATGACTAATAATTATGAAATCAGATTTATTATGGACTATTAATTGAAGTCTTATGTGTCGATTTGGGTTCGGCTTACATCTGATAATCATGGCCTTCGGGTTTCCCACGACGAGACTTGTAATTTAATAGTTTATAATATGTTTTTCATCTTAAAAATTAAAGATTTATTTTTTATCAATGACGAAATTTGCAAAAGTATTACTTAGTTGCAAGGATAAGGTTCGGGGAGACTCATCAAGACTTCGGTCTTGTTGATACAATTACCCTATAATACCTGACTACGTTGTAGTTTCCTTACCTTGCATACTATTTAGGAAGTCGCGAATGATCGATGGTTTGAATGGTTTTTAACCATTCTTTAATCTTTTCCCGCGATAAAATATAAAATCTTTAAGTTTTGAAAACACGTTGAATCGTCAATTTTTAAAAGGTAACACTATTTATACATTAGATGTATAGAAAATAAGTTCTTGATTGGACGACTTAATCGATTTAGTGGTGAGACCTTAAACTCGAGGCATAGATGGGATGAAACATGCTTACTAGTATATTATTGTAATAAAGTAAGTCCCATAAGATTTTAGGAATTGCACCGGTGGCAATTATTGATCTTTAATTACCTTTTGAATACACCATTGCTAGCAGATCAACTGATGTGATGGTGGTATGTCAAGTAGGATCCTAGCCTTTAGAAAATTAATTGTTTAAAAAGTTTAAACATGGGTAGTTAATTTTCTATAAGGAATAATTATCGAAAATACTAAAAATTAAATTTTGCGATTCTATTAATAGTATTGATGTAACGATAAACCGTAAACAAGGGTTTGTTTCTTCTTTGAAGAAGTCAAACCGAGACTCCTTTCCTTGTAAGGAATAGGGAGACTCATTCCTATCATCTTTCTTGCTCCGGAAAGTTATAATAGGAACGTAGGAATTGTCCTAATGTAATCAAACTCATAGAATACTTAAATGTTAAGTAGATTGCATGACTTATATTTTCATACAGATTTCATCACCCTTATTCGGTGGTGAGTACTTTGAAACATGTAAGACATTCGGATAACTAGAGAATATGTTTTTAATCTATCAAATGATGAGTTCTTGATTAGAAAATACCATTATTACCGCAAAAGTGATAAATGCAAACTAATATAATGTATCTAGTTGTTTGTTTTTAATCAAAATTGAGGAGGAAATTACATGCTTAATTTTCAAGTTAATAAATAGCATTGATGGATAGTCCTTCATCTACATAGTAAAAAAATTTGAAATCCAAGTACATTGCTACTAATTAAGATTTCAAAGAAAGTTGGAAAATAAATAGATCACTATTTGTTTTCACTGGTTATGGAACACTTGCAATGTTGTCAAATCCAGTGGGAGCATTGTGATTTATTTATGAACAAGACATTAATGTAATGTTGTCTAATTCAGTGGGAGCTACAAGGTTTATTATATTGGTAGTAACCCAGATTATTTCTCACTTGTCTTGAGATAGTACATAGTTTTCCAATTATACATACTAATGGTTTTAAGGATAGTCGTGAACTATTTCTTATTAAACATAGTGGTTCAATATCTACTTGTAACGCTAATATCTGTGACTACATGTATGATGTTGTGCCATGCACAAGTGAGAGAAATCTTTATTGTGTGCAAGGTACAAAACATGACAAGAACAATATGATTAGATGTTTCTCTTGACCGTAAGGTAAGAAACAATATGTCGAGATATGAATTAAAGACTACTTCAAGTAAAATGCTTATGTGTTTTTGGAATGTCCAAAATAATGAAGTAATCTCGATTTAAAGACTACTTCGGGTAAAAGGTTTATGTGCTCTTGGAATGTCCCAAATAATAAAATAATCTTGTTTAACTTGAAATTACTATTAAAGTCAAGAGTTGATGTTCAGAATTACTTTAGTTAAATATGTTTATGTTTATTGTAAATTAATAAACATTAAGTACGTTAATTGTTAAAAGACTTATAACATAAAGTAAGCGTTCATAATTACTTTAGTTGAATATGTTTATGTTTAATGCAAATTAATAACATTGAAGTCTCTAATGTCGAAAGGACTTATAACTTAAAGTAAGTTAAGCTTCTTGGCTATGTACCATGAACAAATGTCCTTGACCTTGTTTCAAAGGCAATAATAAATGTATAGTTAGCATGGATAGAGTTCTTGAACTAGTTTAAACAAAAAAAACCGTATACCATTAGGCATGCGATAGGTTTTCAATACTATATATTTGGTTTTATGACACAATTGATAAGTATGTAACCTAAAAAGTATTAAGTTATTTAAAGGATTGTGATAAAGTCTCACAATTAAATTACTCATACAATACCACATAATTTATGGTATGTACTAGAGTGCTTGAATCCAAATTCTTAAATCATTTGATTTAGATAACTTAAATATTTTATCTCCAAATATGTCAAGGTTTGAAATTGAGTATGTATTGTATTACTCAAAATAACTCAAACCTAGTAAGGTAATAACGGACACATCATGATTTGATATGATGACTCCTTTTTAAGGTCTTAAAAGTAAAGTTTGAATTTGTTTAAACGTCTTATGAAGAATGATATTAACAAACTAAACTCATGAACTATCAATGTATCTTGTGATTGCTACTCTACATGCGAAGTAATTATGGAAGAGTCTTTAATTACAAAAGGCAAGTGGGAGCATTTTTAGATCTGAAAGAGATAAAAATACAAAATACATAAACCTTCTAACACAATAGTGGAAGTTCAATCGAGGCTTTAAATGTTAACTATAAACAATGATATAATTCTCGTTCATAGATCCGCAAGGATACCTAAAATACTTGATTGATAAATGGTATACAATATTTGGAATATGTGGTCAACAGGTTCATGGGTGAACCTGTTAAAGATGCATTATTGAATTTGAATTTGGTATCATGATGAAACCATTAATATGCATTGTTGATATTTTGAATTTGATTTTATGACTCAAAATGAATGTTAAGATGTGTCATAAGATAATCATTTTTGGAAATTGAAGCGATCTCTTTAAATACTAAATGGTTATACTGAGAAGTTAAGATGAGTTTCTTTACAGAGAAGAAAAGCCCAAGTGGTTTGGTTCTTGGTTTCAAACTCATAAGGACAATGTTGTACACATATTTAATGCATGCATTATGATAAGATTTTTAATCATACGCAAGAAATTGTTTTGATTAAATATTCTTTCTATATGAATTAATTATATAAAGATGGTTGATTGTCATACTAGTGTTCATATTGATGAAATATGAAAATGGAATTTAAAACTCCCCCTTGAAAGATTGCTATTGCGAGGACGGTTAGTAATCAAAGGAGTTTATGAATTCATATAATCTTTATAAAGTGTACAAACGGCACATCCAAGTATGGATCATTGCAAGCATCTAGGAGAATAATCTTATGTTTATTGTTAAATAAAGATAACTCCTGGGTATTTCTAAAAGCTAGTGAGAGTATTATGTTCAGGTTTCCTTCACCTAAAAGGTTTAGTAAATAAAATATACAACCTTGAAATATATGTTTATTGCTATGAACATATGCGGTATATAAATCTTACACAATTTGACATACCATTTAGAAAGTCTCAATGGATACATACCTTTTGAAAAGATGGAACATGAATGAAATCTTAAGTTGGACTAAAGGATTCGTTCTGTACATCATATTGTGTAGAGAAATAGTTGTATCATGCATGAATGCAAGATGATTTGACAACATTGGTATTTAGTCGAAAGTTATTAGATAATTATAGAATTGAATATTTTAATAGAATATGTTTGGATTTGAGAAATCATTCCTAGATTATGGATTTGTCCATAGTAATGAAAAATCTAAGGATATATATTGCAACAATTTGTTGTGCAATTAAAATAAACCAATGAACTTGGAGTTCATAAGGTGCCAAACATTATTAAGAGAATATTCATTATTTACGGATTTTAAAAGCATAGGGTTGTTTGTGTACACGGATGCTAAGTCGAATTGAGATGACACTCAATACTAGTCATGGTATGATTTCATTTTTTGATGATGACCATGTGGACTAGTTGTGCTCAACTGAGAGCATAGTTGCATTATACATTAAAGAATAAGAATGCTTTACACTTTTGGAAGCTGTGAAAGATGATTGTTGTCAATAGTTGATGTCACACACCTTATAAGATATAGTGTGTCAAGATATTGGATATATACGAACAAACATTCATCATAGATATTCAAGAACTTCACTTATTGAATTCTTGAAATAAGTATTCTCAAAATTCCAAAAGATCAAAGCTAGTTGGAATTGTGAAATCTATGCCTTGTCAACAAGTACGATCGTCGTATCTTGAGGCATGATTTGTCAACTAGAATTATCATGCATTTGATCTATTTAGTATTTGGATAAGGGATGTTTAGACAATTTTATTAATGATAATGATACGTGGTATGTGGTTATATTTAATATAAATTGTGTCATATATTTGCATGTTTAAATCCGTGAATAATATTTTTATTATTCTAAATGAGTCCGTTGTCGATCAACGACATGGGAATATTGTTGAACTAAGACAAGTCTGAGTGATTTGTGATATCTTGGATATTAAAGGAACTGTCCACCAAACTCACATGATATTCATAAGATGAATATTGGACTTCCCCAACTAACAAGATCATCACTTTATGGATCGTTGTCATCAAGTGAATCTTGTAAGTGATTTTGATTTACTAAATCCTTAGACTTGAGATGCAAGTAGGTCTTGCATGTGTGGATAATCTTTCTTGATTTAGTTCTAGTTATACTGAATAAGGTAGCTAATAAGGACTATTTCAGAAATGATTGTGAAGCATATGACTTGACACTTGTAGTCAATAAAGAATTTATTCCTTCAATAGTTAAAGAATGATGCCACTGGACCCCTCGTAGGGTTAATCAGATGTATGTGTGGCCGCACCCAAAAACTCATGTAGATATGTCTCAATGATTTTTTGTAATCTTGATCAATCATATATACGAGAAACTGAATCGTTAATTAATGGAATGACTTAGATCTATATCCATTTTTAACACGGTATCAGAAACAAAGGGATTGTAAATACTTAAATCATTTAACTATGACTTTATGAAAGTACACTCATGTATTTCTGGGAACATTGGTGTGTTGCTAGACGCTTACCAATGTTGTTATATTTATTTGTGACATGTCCAAGTGAGAGCTGTTGAGATATGTCCATATCATAAATAAATATACGGCCGAAAATATGTGAGCCTATGGGGCACGCACGTATACACAGAGGATATGTTTATTAATATAATTAATATATTTATAGTATATGAATTATAGTAATATATTTCACGAAATATTAATCGGTCGTTAATTATATAACGTTAGACGTTAGATTTAATTAATAGATATTAACAAGTGAATGACTTGTTAGTACGAAAACCAAACCCGTGAGGTGTTGGTTGTAACCGATCGACTAAAAAGAATAAGGGAGGAAATTATCGATTTATGAAACTTGAGGAGGTGTTTTAGTTTGACTTGGAGATCAAGTTTAGACACTAGATAAACACCCTAAGACTTCATAATAAAGATGACGCCTGATATAAGAAGATATTCCTATAAAAAAAAGTCAATCGACTATTTTTATATCCCTAATTCCATACGACATTAATTCAAAACCATAAGGAGATTCTGTGCATGAAAAGATATATGCATGTCATGAACATGCATTCATAGCCATCCATATGTTATCAATTTACATGATGATATATGATATTCATGTTTGATAGAACTCGACAGCATCTATTCCCTGTGGAATTCGATTGTATGACACCATGTACCAAAACAAGAACATCGTGTTCGGTTGTTTTATTCGTGAAGAAAGGACTAGCATCCTAGCGTATCTTGGTGACGTGTAGTGTATGCACACCATAGAGGTTATCTACTTTGGTAACTTGTTTAGTTCGCGTGGTATTCGATTTATACACACGCGTATATTCAAGACGGTGTAACGTTTATTGCTAAAAGGTACACATCTCTAATCTTGTTAATTATGAATTCTATACGTGTTTACTTTCCGCTGCGTACTCGTGATATATTTAATGGTTAAATAAATGTAAAAATCCAACAGTTAGTTTCTATTTAGTGAAGGTAAAAACAGATTACATATGTGCGAAATTATTATTGTTATATAGGGTTTTTGCACTCTAGGGTCATTGTACTTTTTATAAATGTTCATCTAGGTCATTGTAGTATTTTTGTGTGTATTCAAGTCATTGTACTATTATTTAAACTTAATATAGTAACTAAACTTTTAGAACTCATATACTCCGTAATAGAGTCGCTCATACTTCATGTCAACTCCACCTCAACTTTCATGTCATAAAAAAGTCCGCATTATTAAGTATGACACACATCATTATTTTCACGGCATAATTTTTTATTTTAAAATTTTCTTTTTGCATATTTATTACTTCTATTTATTTATTTTTATAAAAACTTAGTTATATTATTTACTTCTAATTTGTATTTATTCGTTCACCAGTTACAATCAACTAAGCTTGTTTATAATTTTTAATAATTATAACTTAAAATTTTATAATTTATAATAGTTTATACAATTCTTATGCACAATACCAAATACGAATATCGTAATACAATTGTACACCTAACTTATAGTATGGCTTGATGAAGACAATATTGAGATTAGTACTTTTGGTTTTACTCCGCCACAAACATATGTAAACATCGCACTAGATTAACCAATTTAAGCTTTGTTTAAATGTTCGGTTAGAATGTTAAATGTTCGGTTAGAATATGCATAAAAAACAATTAAATTTAAAATCTATAACTTTCTATAAAGATAAGTATATATGGATTGTAAAAAAAATAACAAAAATGACGTGAGTTATTTGATGACATGGAGGTTGAAGTGGAATAAAAAAAGAGTACAGATGACTCAACCGTGTAAGTTCTTAAAGTTTAGTTAGTATTTTAAACATATATAATAGTACAGTGACTTGAATGAACAATAAAATAGTGCAATAACCAAATTGAACATTTATAAAAAGTACAATGACCTTTCGATGCAAAAACCTTGTTATATATTAGATATATATATATATAAGCACTAACAACAGTTAACACGTGATGTTGACAGGAAAATATTAGTATTGTTATACATGAAGATTTAGATAAGAGGAAATTTCTTATACGGACTCTTTATGACACCGTTTTACAAAAAGAGACATCGCGTATATAGTTTACGAAAATGGTATGAGGAGGTTTCTTCCATCGGATGAAAGACATGTGTATTAATAAATGATTCTCGTTTAAACACGTATTCAACGGTGCGCCTTCATACCCACACGCACCATTGTCAAAAAAAAGAGCTGCTAAATTCCAAGGTTAGGCGCGCCTGAATTTGATGTCGAATTATATTAAAGCGCGCTCCCTCCCTTAAAAAAACATGAAAAACGAACAAAAAGACAAAGAGCAGCGCGTTTCGTTCTCCTTCCAATTGATAGGCGTGTTCTGTTCGTGAAATACAGGCACGTTTTGTTAAAATCATGCGCACTTTCATAGTATAAAAAACAAAACAAGTTGGTTAGTTGACATGAACACTTACAAAAAGATGGGGGCGTTGGAGGTTGTTAAATGACCATATGATCTTGAATTGTTGGTTTTTTTATGAGTTGTGTTTGTGTTTGTTGTGTTGTAATGTATGTTTTAATTAATGGTGTTAATACAAGTGTTGGTGAAGAAGATGTGAGGATGATGGGGATGACTGGATGGGAAAAAGATGTGAAGATATGACATATGAGTACTTTTTTTATAGGTGTGTTTGGCAATGGGTTTATAGGGGGCTTATCGGGGCTTGGGCTTTTAAAATAAGTCTCGTTTGTCATGCGGGCTTATAAAAGGGCTTATAAGTCATAAGTCTTTATAAGCCTCAGCCCCATAAAAGGGACTAAAAACATTGGCCCGAGGCTTTTAAACCTTAAATTACTTATATACCGTCAAAAATATCTAACATATACCAAACACTCATTTAATTATGTCATTTTTAGTAATTTTGCAATAATAAGCCCCAGCCCTAGACCATTTGCCAAAAAAGTTTTTAAAAATACAAATTTTAATTCCGACATATAATATAAGCCCTAACCCCAGCTCCAGCCTCAACACAAACCAGCTCTAGCCCCAAACCATTTCACCAAACATACCCATGTGGATGAGATGGAGTTCACATGTTATCCTCCTTTTTAATTAACGGTATCTCAGTTCATTTGTGTACACGTGAAATAATTTGAGTGCTTGATATGAATGGTGCATGCTTAGTACACATAGGAACTCGCGCTAGTTCATTTTCGTAATACTTTGAAGGGTAAAGGCCGTTTATTACCAACTTACTTTTCCATTTGTACCGTAATGACCAACTTACTTTTTTTTGTACACATTACACCAATTTACTTTCAAATTTTGTTTGACATCACCAATATCACAACTTGTTACTGACACGCTGGCATACACGTTCCACGCTGGCAAAAATATTCTAGGGTAAAATCTATTTATTACCAACATACTTTCTCATTTGTACCGTAATGACCAACTTACTTTTTTCGTACTCACTACACCCACGTACATTCAAATTTTGTTCGATATTACCAATATTACCATAAAATGACTATATTACCCTTGTCTTCTTTAACATATTTACAATTATAATTTTTTTTAATCTTAAATTTTTAAAAAGTACTTTAACAAAAAATATTTTTTTTAAATCATAATTTTTTAAAAAGTACGGATTTAAAAAAAATATTTTTTAAAATTTCGTACTTTATAAAATCTTAATTTTTTTAAAATAAATTTAATTTTTTCGTACTTTTAAAATTTAACAATTTTTTTTAAAGTTGAAAAAAAAATAATTTAAAAAGTACGAAAAGATCTAAATTTTTTAAAAAAATTAGAGTTAACTACATTTTTGATCCGTATGGTTTACCGGGTTCAACAGTTTTGGTCCAATAGTTTAAAATGTAACGGATTCAGTCCGTTTTTTTTCGACCCGTAACACTTTTGGTCCATTTTTCGTTGACCGTTAGTTTGACTTGTTAAAAACACATGAAATGACTAAAATGGCTATGATCTGAATTATCCAGTTAAAAACACAAAAAATGATTCAACCATCCACAACACATCTAAATGGCTATGATCTGAGTTAAAACCAATCAATGATTAATACACAAAAACTTATTATAAGACATAAATATTGAGTTGGAACAACGTCTTCCATTTTCTTCCTTTACACAAGAACTTCATATCATCTTTATAACTCTTTCTTCAAAACAAATCAAAACCCACAAAACTGCCACCACCACTATGTCGAGATCTAGTCACCACCACCACTGAACATTTCATTTTCACAGATTATAACAAAATCTAAAACACCCAGATATGTGATTTATATTTCTTCACTGAATCAGTGACACACAGAAGTACATAAACACAAACCTAACACCTATTTTATCATCGTCACCTTCTTTACCCAAATCAAGATAACCTCATCTTTACCTTCATTTTCATACATCAAACAAATCAAGATCTTCTAAAAGACACTTTCTTATTTAGCAAAAGACTCGCATCTGTGGTGACGGATGTTGATACCCAACACCCCACACACCTCATCTTTGGTGGATGTGATGGGTCGACAGGGCACATATAAACAAGTTTTGAAATTGATGATCCTCTGGAAAATATTATAATGATTTATGAGCAGCGGTGGTTGTTAGGTTGTCACGATTTTTGATGGTGATTTCATGATGATGATGATTATTATTGTGTTTGTTAATCTATTGTGATGGAAGTATAGAAAGAAAAAAGAATGGTGACTCCAAAAATGAGTGTATTTGTTTTAGGGATGAGCCCTTTATGTATCAGGCTTTTATTTAAAGCGTTAATTAAATATTTTGCCTTCACATTTGACAGTCAAACTAGCGTTTGGACCAAAGGTGTTACGGGTCGATCAAAAACGAACTAGATCCGTTACATTTTAAATTATTGATTAAAACCGTTAAACCCGGTAAATCATAAGGACCAAAAATGTAGTTAACTCAAAAAATTAAGATTTTAAAAAGTGCGATTTCTAAAAAAAAAATTAAATTTTTTGTACGGAGTACGGAAAAAAGTAAGTTGGTCATTACGGTACAAATGGAAAAGTAAGTTGGTAATAAATGGCCTTTACCCTACTTTGAAAAAGAGTCGATTTTGGTAAATGAGTTGAGAAAAAGGTTCATTTTTGTTTTTTTTCTTTAGATAATGCAACGTTTCATGTATTTAAGGTGTGTGTAACCGAGCATGTAGATAATTGATTGTAAATTATCACACTTGCATGAAAGTTATGCTTTGTGATAATATTATCTCAATGACTTTATATTGAGAATCTTCAAAAAAAAAACATGATATTACGTTGTAGAAAATGGTATCTTAACAATTAAAACAAAAAGAAAATGGAACATATATGTCTTTGTGATTGTCATACTTTTGGAAGGTATATAAAACAACACATCATATGCTCAGTTGTTTATTATTTTTTTTTATTTTCTGGCTATATAATTACCTTTACAATGATCTAGCAATAGTTGTTTATTCATTTTTCATTAACTATTATATCTAAGTTTTGAGTGTTTGGTGAGTCATGATGATAAATATAGCATAGTTATTGTAATAAACCTGCATCTAAAAAAATCATTTAACGTCTAATTAAAACCTTTAGATTTCCACTTATGAATTTTAAACTATTCACGAGTGAGTATCTTTTACATTTTCAGTGGATGAAATATGACATTCAATTGTAGATGTTACTGGGCTATATTATTGGAAGAATGTACTACTTGGTATAAATATTTTTTTATATTCAAAGACTCCATGTCGATGCATGCAAATAGGATCGTGCTCGGGAATGTAACTTTTGACCCTCATCAGACTTTGAAACAAACCGCATTGAGCAAAACCCGAACACCAACATTACGCCCTAAACACTTACACACACCCTATGAGCAGCGCACATGTATGAAGTTATATGATGCTTCACATAAATAAAAGTTCAATTTTTCCCAAAAAAACAAGCCCGATGCAACGCACAGATATGAACGCCTTGTAAATATTAAAAGGATGTTACAAGTTTACAGAAGTGAACACATTTAATTATAAGGGTTGTTACAATTTCATAGAGTTCAAGTCATTTAATTACCAGGTTGTTACCAAGATTATTTGACTCAATTTTGACTGTTACAAATACTGAATTAATTAGTATTATTACAGATTCTTTGAGACAAATTGTAATGTCTTAGTGCATTGACTAATAGCTTGTTACTTTCTTATTAAAGAAATGTATTGGGTCTTAATTTTTTTAAGACTTTTATATTTAAAATGTCTCAAATGCATTATTTAGTAGTATAGATAAATATATATAAAAAATATATATTTATATAAATTTGGTTTTCGGTTCGGTTTTAAGTTGAGATTGCCAACACCAAATTCAAACCACAAATCGAATTTTTAGTTCGATTCGGTTTGATTTTGACAATTTCGATTCGGTTATAAGTTTGATTCGATTCGGTTCGGTTTGTGTTTTCGGTTCATTCGGTTATTATCCAAATAATGAACACCTTACACCCTTGCTATATTGTAATATAACCCGACCCAATTTAGAGTAGAAAATAAGCCCACAATAAAAAGAAAAAGATAAAATAATACTTATGTTTGACCATAACAACTCAACACGAGCTTATTTGGGACTTACATTTTTTGGCTTCTTTAAGGTATGTTTACTATGTCCTTGTAATATGTCTTTTAGCTTATTTTTAAGCGATAAGAAGCTGGTGTGGATTTTCAATAATGACAATAGCTTCATGAGAGTTATTTTAGTAAAGAATAAACTAGTGTTAGGGGATGTTTGTTTCGGCTTATAGCTTATTTACTTTCGGGCTTATGTTTTATAAGCTCACTTTATGACATAATAAACTTATATAAGGCGAAAAGTCTCGAAATAAGCCACAAAAAGTGACCAAAAACCAAATAAGCCATAAACCGGCTATATAAGCCGAAACAAACAATATAGGGTGTTTGTTTCGGCTTATATGTGGGCTTATAAGCTTATTTGATTTCGGCTTATATTTCATAAGCCTTCATTTTCTGGCTCATTTTGAGACTTGTGGGCTTATATAAGCCCATAAGTCCCAAAATAAGCCATAAAATTGGGGCTTATACAATATAAGTTGAAATCCAATAAGCTCATAAGCCCACATAAGCCGAAACAAACACCTCTAGGCGGTATTTCATTCTTGGCGTGAAATACTGTGTTTTGGTATTAGATTTTTCATGTTAACCCCTTCAAATTTATAAGTTGTTTTCTAACAAACCTTAAACTTTCGTAAATATCCTTCTAGCTCCACAAACGTTAACTCGCTTTCGTTATAGTATATTTGGTTAAGTATATCTCCGTGAGAATGAAACAAATACTTTTTGAGAAGTACTTGAGTTGCTGGGAGGGGTTGTGTATTTGCATCACTGGGTTCATGGTGTCTACTTCAATACCATAAATCAACGAATGAAATCCGATAGCATATGAGTTGACCCGGTTTCTATCATAGTGTAGGAGAAACACCCTTCATCTTTTTTTATACGACTCTCACTTTTCAACTCTAACCTTTTATTTTGCTTATCATTTGATTGTTCTTCATCATATTCTTGTCACTTTTGACAAATTTATCATTTTTCGATCATTCTTTTTCATTCAAAGCTTTATCACTTAAGTTCATTTGGCATTCAAAACATGTTGATTTGCACCACAAACTTCATCACCTAGACCAAACTTTCCTAAATTGAAAGGAGGACTCCGGGGTAGATCAATTCCGGTTCTGGAAGATCATAAGAGTATTTTGAGAGTAACTAAATCACACCGTGCAACTCAATCAACATACGCCAATATAATTCCTTTAGAAAGAATGCCCGTGAAAACCATGATGAAAATCTGAAATCGTATCATGAGATTTTGATAATATCAAGAAAATGTAGATCTTTCATTTTTTCAAGTATACGATTACTCAATTCTCTCTTTCTATTTTTTTCTTACAAATCTCTCTTTTTATTTTTCATCATTCTCACAAACATCATATGAAAAAGAAAATTTTGATCTTTGAAAGTTTTCAATCATTGTAAAGACATTCCCCTTTAACATATGCCGAGAAATATTTTTAACACGAATGCTAAAAACGCAAAAATACGGATATGTTAAGATGAAATGTAAACAATTTACCATTTCCTTAACTTTATGAAAACTTTTTCAACAAAACATACGGACACTCCCCCTCAGAAAATACCGTATCTTTGTTAAAACCTTTATGAGGGAGTTCCTCTTTGCACTTCTGAGTCCTTTATTTCTTTAGACACTTTTCACAAAGAGTACATCGATTTGAAGACCTTTTAAAATTGATCGATTGTAACTCAACAACTTGAGATCATTGACTTTTTGACAACTTGATTTCATCATTTAAGTACCATATCAAATTTTGAAAAATATTTATCAAATTTTTTCAAAGATAGATGCACTCAAGCGTACACCTTCTTTTCTTTAAAGCGCGGGTTATGTACCAACATGTACACAAGCCATCAAATGAAGCTCGAGTTTCATACTGAATATGTATGAAAGCCATCAGATTAAGTTCAGGTTTTGTAATGAGTTATACGAAAGCCATCAGGAAAAAAAATCTTTTTGTGATTTCTATGAAGTTTGGTATAAAAGAAAATCTTTTTGTCTTTTCTGAAATTTTATATAAAAGAAAATCTTTTTGTCTTTTCTAAATTTTATATATAAAAGAAATTTTTTTTGTCTTTTCAGAATTTTCTTAAACTAAAAGAAAAAAAAATTCAAATTCCTATCAAATTAAACAACAACTTTTGGTACCCACTTACGCAGTTGCTAACTGGTTTACCATATTTGGAGAACCAAATGTAAGTTGCGCCAATTTGATGCATAGAAATTGAATTCTAAGATGATTTGAAACCCGGTGTTTCATTTCGAAATAGTTTTCTTAGAACCAACGGAGACTTAAAACTCTTCTCATTTGTTCATTTTGACTTATAAAACCTTGCTGTTTCATTAGGAGTTTTAAAAGTTTTCAAAGGTATCAACACCGTTTTGAAACCCGGTGTTTCACTTTGAAAAATTCTTTTCGAAATGAATGGAAACCTTACATCTTTCACCTTTTTCAAAACTGAATCATCTCTTTTACGCATTGAAAACATTTCACTTCTTGAATACTTGAAGAGTTTTTTTTTGAACGGCAAATTGAAATTAATAAAAAAACTAGCAAGAAGCTAGAAAATTACAAGGATATGGATTTAGGAC
>BQNB010116119.1:0-21422 GCA_026074375.1 Tanacetum coccineum
ATTTTTATTAGAATATAAACAATCACTATGCAATGTCTTCCGCACATATGCAGAGGAGCTCTTAGTGTTCTTCAAGATACTATTCTTCGATTTAATGTCCTTAGACGTCGATCTTCTAACACTATGTGAACTGTCTACACCTGTAAAATTAGAAACATTTTTATTAGCCTTAGAACCTGGTGTTTTCATGTCTTGCTTGATTATTTTATACATGCCTCTTGTGATGACAGTCTTATTGTGTTTCTGACCTTGCTCTGGTTTGGGTGTAGAATGTGAAGTGACTGGTTTTGACCTATCTGAGTTAACCTTGGTGTTTGAAACGTTCATAGCCTTGTCTGCTATTTATTTGTTAAACGATGTAACACATACACGTTTTCCTAAGGTCTCAGATGAATCAAACTTAGTATTCATAATTTTTCCTTTCTCAATTGTGCTAAGCTTACTCTTAAGCTCAGAAATGGTCATCAAAAGATCTTGATTTTCAGTACGCACATCACCATAAGAATAAGTCTTTTGAGTGACACATTGAATCAATTCATCAACTTCTTTTTGATGTTGAGCCCGTGTTATTTTGATGGAATTAAAAAGCTTTTGAAATTCAAGTTTAATGTTTTCTCATTCTTGAACAACCGATTCAACTTGACTTTTTAATAACACGTTCTCAGAATTCAAAGTTGACAATTTTGACTTCCAAGAAACATCACAAGCCATTTTCTCTTTTTGATGTTGTAATTTTAGTTCAAAATCAATACTCTGAGCTTGTGATCACTGAAAATCATTTTCAAGAATTTTGATTTTATAGAGCAAATTGGCTTGGATTTCCTTGGAATCATTTGAACTTTTCTCAAGTTCATCTTGTTAGGAATTCAGTTTTTAGTAAAGTGACGATCATTATCGATCTCACGAGCCTTTGTAATAGTTAGACAATTTTATGTATTACTTAGTAAGCTAACCAGGCCAAAGCATAGAAAGCCCATGGAAAGCCTGGTTTATCTTTTGTATAAAATCCCTCTCCATACATGGAGAGGGTGTTGGTTGAAACATTTTACACACACTCTTTAGTGGGTTTCTCTCATCCATCTCTCTCTCTCTCTAGCTTTCTCTCTCTAGATATTATATGTGTGAAAAATAGGAACCTACAAACATTGGTCAAAGATTCGACCAGACTTTGCTTCAAGATCTTGAATCGCAGCTTGGTAATTCTTTTGTCCTTGCTCGACTTTGGTTTTGAGATTGAAGAACTGGTTTTTGACAAAGTCATTCGATGATTTTTGAGCGACCATGAACTCTTGCATGGTTTTTTCAAAATCAGACTCATTAAATTTCTTTTCGGGTGTTGGTGGAATGGACGGGTTTTCTTTACGAGGTTAGGAATTTCGGTTATCATCTCGTAGATGACGATCACGCCAATTTCTGGAACTCCTACCATAGTAGTTTCCTCGATATCCTTCGTAGGCATAATTGGCTTCTTCTTCTTTAGGTCCTCCTATCGGTTTGTCATCACATTCCGATGATGGTGAGGTCCTCCACAACTATCGCATCCATCTCGCATTTCCTTCATTTCTCCTTTGATATCTTTAAATTGCGAGTCAAATTTTATGGTCAACACCTCCATCTTTTCCATAAGTTAGGAGTTGTCGCTACTTTCCACAAAAGCAACGGTCATCTGAAGGGGTTTGGCTTTGATGTCTTTAGACCAATCGAGTTTCAAGAGCACTCGGTCTTTAAGTAATCGATGTGCCTCGTTAGGGGGCTTATAGAGAGAAATTCCTCTGGCATCAAGGATAGCTTGTATGGCTTTGTCAAGTCCATGGTAGAAGATTTGGATGGTTCCTCATCCTAAACCATGTCTGTGACAACTACGAAGTAAGTTGTAACATTCCATATTCAAGGTCCTTACTTACCCCGAGCTTTAATTCTATTTTCATTTTAAGCGAGTTATTAAAATTTACGTTTACCCGATTTAGTAAGAATTTTTGTAGCAAATCTTTTTGCTTCTTTTTTAAGCTCCATTGATTTATACGTTTTTTGTTTTTTCAGCTTTACTTGTGACAATCCCATGATTTGAGCAGGTTAGTTCATAACCGTTCATAGTTTTGCTTTTGTGCCTGTCTGCCCCATTATATGGTCGTATGTGATTCGTGTGTTTTTATGAGTTTATGTAGGTTATGCTGTGGTATTGGTTATTCATTTCCTTTGAGTGTGTATAATCTCAAATTGAGATTGGGAATAGTGGTGATTTTGGTTTTAAGTTTATTTTCAGTATTCATTTTGAGTGACAAGGATTTGTTTATTGAGATTTGAGCATTTCCGTGTTTAATGTGTAATTGTATAATTACGATTTACGTATTTATTGTGTTAGTAATCGAAGTTTTGGCTTTTCGATTTTTTAAGTGGATAAGTTAAGAAAAGTTAAAAGTTATTTTTTAAAGTCTATGGTGAATTTAGTTTTAAGCAAAAATTGTATAGTTCAGTTAAGTTAAGGGTTTTTATAAAAATTTAAAGGAAATACAAATATTTATTTAATTATAAAATAATATAAAATATATATATATATAATGGCTTAGTCGGTCCCGAAATTAATAAAAGGGAAAAAAGAAAAGAAAAGAAAATAAAGATGATTTGTATAGGAGGACAAATTCTAATTAGGCTTTTATCTAGGATTACTTTAGGTGCCTATAAATAAAAACGAATAAAAATCCCTATACCCCTATTGCATTGTGGGTATGACCGATCCAGAAGAACTAGAAAGAAAGAAGAAGAAGAAGAAATTTTTTAGGGTTTAAGGTATTTTCTAATTCTTTGTTTAATTCTAGTTCTTATTTTATTTCTTTGTAATTCTAAGTATGATGGATTAGGTCTTAATCATGAAATAATTAGGGCCTTTATAATTTTCTGGAGTTTATAGTTTAATGATGATTGTTTGATCATTGGTTCAATTGGTTTCGTGATTTGATCATGCTGTTGGTGTATAGATTCGCCAGAACTTAGTTGTTTAATTCATCTACAGAGAAATATAGGCAGTTTTGTATACGCGTATATATTAACTCTAAATTAGAAAATAAACAATTTACAACATACTAGAGATAACCTCAGAGAGTATACTTTCCAGAAAAGTTGGTCTCGTGAGTTTTTATGGTCGGGAAGTGGGTCAAAAGGTCGTTACAAAATCAGTGTGTAAAATTGTGATGAATTTTAGTTTTGGTTTTGATTTTTATAAAATATATTAGACATCTAGCTAGAGGCTCAAAATCACGTGGAAGTTAGTTTATATATTGTGTGTAACCCCTGAATTTTTTCTAAGTATGCAATGAGGTCTAAAGTGGTCATCTGGTGTCATACTTTTAGGAGGTCAGATTTTGGACGTATTCTGGACACTTTAGATTAATGAATTTCTAAAGGGTATTTTTAAAAGGGTAATGACTTTGGGAGAGCTATGTTAAGTTCATAGGATATATATGTAGCATGGTAAATTTTGGTTTGAATTGTGGAAGTGTTTAAGTGGTACGTTTAGGACGCGTAAGTGAGTATAAAATTCTGCTCAAAACTAGAAAATTTATGTGTTGCATTGAAGTGTAAATGTCATATGTAAGAGTTGCGAAAAGGGTTAAATTCATGTATATGAAATATGGTAGTTAGCACTTAGATATCCATCATAGTTGAGGTTACATCATATTGGGTTGGCAATCGACTATTGATGGTAGCTTATTGTTTTGTGCCTTAATTGTTTAGATTATCCGCCTGAAGTGTTTGTGGAAGCTTTTGTTGGATTCTTTTGGCGGGAAGAAACTAACTAAGCATCTGGTAAGTTTCATAGACCCCTTTTCTTATGTTTTATTGGGGTTGAAAATGATGCACAAAGAGGTTTTGAAATGTTGTCAGTTACGGTGACTAATGTGTTTTAAATGATGCTATGGGATATTCGTGACTATTGAATGTTATGTGCTACTTGCTTTATATGGTATTGATTTAATTGTTGCTTGAGCTTGTGATCGTCTCATGGCATATATGGATTTGTATTGGTAGTTAGCACGTGATCGTTTTAATTAACGCTGAGTTGTTTGAAGTGTGCGTTGAACCGTTCTCATTGTTGTTATGTTTTAGTGTGAGAATTTGGCTTATGAACGTACTCATTGTGGATGATGAGATTGCATGTTAGCTTGTTTGATAGTACAGCTGGTTTGTCTTGAAATTTGTTTATGTTTTATTTATCACAGTAATTGGATTTAAAAAGGTTTGTTTTGCGGGATTGTTATAAACCTTTATGTCTTCTCACGATCGTTGTCGTTGAGCGTTTTTTAAGCATCATTTTCAGGTGAGCTTCATGAGAATACTGAGGTTAAGAGAGGTGGCTAGAATGACCGCTAGGATTGCATTAGAGTTCGCTCCTGAGTTTGTTTATGTTTGTTGCATGATTTTGTTGAATGTTATTTGATTTTATTAGGATCGTGAGATATTGTTCTTGTATTGGTGAGACCCTTTTTCATTAATACAAGATGTTGTTCTTTTGGTTTTGGGTATTGTCATGACACATTGTATCTTTATTGCTTAATTATGCATTTAGTGTTTCTTTATTTTTGACACCATTATGTTGTGATGATATCCATGATATTTGCCTTGGTTTTCTGCCTTGGGGGGGTTATTATGACAGATTGATGGTATCAGAGCTTTTGTGGTTATAGAGAATAGGTGGCCTACTATTGAGCCAATAGAAGTATAGCTTAAGGGTCCCTCTTATAGATGCATTTATGGCTTCATGTGATAGACTAATATACTCTATCTTTGCATTGTTTTCTCTAAAGTGTTCATAAAGTACATTATACTTATACTATTTTTATAAGTTGAGTTTTTCTTTCGTTATTTAGAGATCCGTATCTTTGATTAGTCTATGTTTAGTGGTCTATTATAGAATGTCTCACCCCTATTCGTAGACAAGCTACCATGATTCAGATGCTTTCGCCAAACTGGGTGCTAAAAAGGTTAAGTATAAACAAGCCTGGTGTAAACCGTTAAGATCCCGAATTCCTATTGCCATGTGGCCGTTGTAAAGTCGATGAGAATATGACTTGAGGTAGGTTGATGGACAAAAACAGTTGAGGAGGAAATTAAAACAAAGATAATTGCCAAGGATGGCACTATCACCAGAGTTCTTGGAAAATTTTAAGGTTATGAAACATCTGAAGAAGAGCCAGTGGAACAACCTAGAATACATGACCTGTATGGATTTGTGGATCACCCATAACTTCAACAAGGAAATCCGCCATGAATGTGTTGTGCCACCACTATCGACTACCTAAGCCAAAAGGGTTAACATGAATGGATGGTTGATAGAAGATGTGGATTATTTGAGAGGAATGAAGTGGACTGGACCTCTGAGTCCTCGCCAAGTAAGTAAACCTATTGTGGAAGAAGACAAATTAAGCTGATCTAGACTATCGCGGTCTCGTATAATGCCCATATTGTTCTAAGTAATTGATATGTTTTTAGCCATTGTTTTTTTTTTTTTTTTTTTTTTTTTTTTTTTTTCTTTTTGAGCCATATTAGGAATGTTATTTCGATGTTTGGATTCTGAGTATTATTAATAAAATGTTATTATTAGAATGATTCCTTGTGTCTAATTGTTGGTATTTCATTTTTTTAAAGGTGCCTTATTTATTGGTGTGTTTATTCTGAATGAAAGTGTCTTCATAGGATGGTGGCCTACAAATGTTGAAGGAAGGAATCTTTAATTATGTGTGGCCCAACATATAATTTTATACACAGCGCCAAAACATAGGTGGGCTTGCCACTGCCCAAGTACTGATTAGATAGATTATTAGTTGATTTGCGTTGCCATGTATGTATTATGGTATTAAGAAGTCATGATAAGATCATGATCCCTATTTTATCATTAATGTATATAAAATTTTATATCTTATAGACAATGCGCTCCTCACGTTGACGCGGTAGACAACAACAATTAATAACAACAACACGAGAACCCTGACATTGCCTTACTATTATCGCGCCAACAATTGAAAAACCATCATTCCTCAGATTGCTCAATCAATGTGACTAACAACGTGCAACAATGCTAATAATGGATAATGGAGGAAATAGGTGTGGTTGGAAATGGAAATGGTGAGGAACAACGGATGCACTTTCAAGGCATTCCAATCTTGTAATCCTAAAGAATATAATGGGAAAGGAGGTGCGATAGTACTTACTCGTTAGATCGAGAAGATGGAAAATATTATTGATAATAGTGGTTGTGCGGTGAATCCAAAAGGTGAGGTATGCGGATTATTAGTTATTGTAGTGAACAAAGCTTGATTGGTGCGATACACATCAAGTCCCAAGCACAAGAGGACGTGAGGCTGAAATGGCCTAGACATGGAACGATTTTAAGGCATTTGATGGTTAAAGATATTCTACAAAGTATGAAGGTAGAAGTAGGAGAATAGTTTTGCGTAATCACAAGATAGGTGGGATGCCTAATCTTCGCTACTACAATGATAGGTTTCTTGAGTTGGCCAAGTTGGTCCCTTACACTTAGTTAAACCTTGTGTCATCTGTTTTAGAGGGAATAGCCGGACTGAGCTCCTGGAGCGATAAGAGGAGTAGTGCTTCTCGAGCAACCTACCAACTATATTCAGAATCAATACTGAGGGCTGGAATACTTACTGACGAAGCAGCCGGCTGTCCGCGTACCTTGACAAAGGGTTATGACAAAGTGAAAGTAGTGGGAAGGATTAGTAAGCTCAAAGAGGATCATGGATAGACAACAAGAAGGCAAAAGTGCGGCATTGGGTTTGTGTCGACAGCTCCATCCTAGATATGATAGCAAGTCGCAAAATCTTAATAATCCCAAGTGTAGACAAGTTGCTAATACGCATCACAGTAAATGAGGCACTGCAATGGCCTGTGTTATAACTGTAAAAAACCTGGGCCATTATGCCAGAAATTGTTTGAGCACCAATTAGACAAGGTAATCTCGGTGAATGCTGTTAGTATGAGTAAAACATCCCGAGACGTGTGCTTATGAGGTGTAGGTTGCTCCAGTATCATATTTGCTGCAACATTGTCCAAGATGAATCGAGCTACAGGGGCATGCTTGGGATAATCTTTTGGCTTTGGAGGGCCAGCCGAACATAGCGATAGCAATGTGAAACCAAGTTTAGAGGAAGAGCCTTTCAACGTGAATGTGGATGCACAATGGAGAAGCGGTCCAGAGATCCTAACGTTTGTAAGGGTAAGTATTGTTCTCTCTAATATGACAACTTGCTTACATATTATTTGATTCGGAGCCTGGTATTTTAGGTTTGCATATCTACTGAATTTGCGCCGCTACTTAATGTGAGACATTAGTGATTGTGATCCTTGGTCATGTGATAGAAGTAGTAATGGTAAGTAAAGTAGAAGTGGATTATGAATTATACGGCTGACTGCAAAATTGAACTAGGAGGTTCCCGTTTAGCTTAAACTTATATACCTTTAGGTGATGGAAGCTTTGAGTGATTGTGGGAATGGTTTGGTTATCCAACATTAAGGCCTTTAATGATAGTATTGTCATCGAGAAGGCTGTTATAAATACCTCGTGGAGGATGGTAGGATCCTTAGGCGTACATGGAGAACGGGTCGTAGGATATCTCAACCAAAGGCATTGAAGAGTGCAAAGGAAGATGAACCAAAGTTGAGCGATATATCTGTGGTACATGAATTTGAAGATGTGTTTCTAGAAGACTTGTCAGGATTGCCTCCGCAATGACAAGTGGAGTTTCGTATAGATCTAGTTCCTGGAGTAACGCCTGTTGCGAAGTCTCCATATTGACTAGCGCCCTCGGAAATGCAAGAATTATCTGGGCAGAACTATAGGAGTTGAAAGACAGGGTTTCATAAGAAACCTAGTCATTCTCATGGGAGCGCTAATGTTATTTGTCATGAGAAGGATGGTTCGATACATATGTTCTGTATCGATTATTATAGAGAGTAAACAAGTTGACGATTTATGATTCGTTTTATACTCTTCAGAGGATTGATAATTTATTTGTCCCAAAATACAAGGATCGCAGTTATTTCTAACAAGATATAGACCTTTTCGGTCAGGTGGTTATCACCAACTACGCGTGCATGTAGTACGACATCACTTAAGACGGCGTCGATTTCAAACGGAGATACAAGACATTTTGAGTTTAACGGTTATGCCTTTTGGGAATCCATAACCAATGCGACTGCACATCTATTTATGGATCTGATGATTAGAGTTTGTATACCGTACTTAGTTAAGTTCGTATTGTGTACATCGAGGTCTTCTTAATGGCTACTCAAAGTACGAAGGTTAGACCAATGAAGTTTCATTTGGGTTTGATACTGGAATTGTTAAGGAAGGAGAAGCTGTATGCCAAGTTCTCCAAGTGTGAGTTTTGGTTGCAAGAGGTGCACTTGCTTGGTCATGTTGTCAATCAGAATGGTATACATGTGGATCCCAGCAAAATAGAAGCGGTAAAGAATTGGAAGACCCCTACGACGCCTTCTAAGATTCGATCATTTTTGGGATTAGCCGGTTATTACTGACGGTTTATTGCAAACTTTTCCAAAATTGCTAAACCTCTTACCTCGTTAACTCAGAAGAATCAGAAGTATGTGTGGGTGTTGTGGGAGCAAGAAGAAACGAAGAGGCTTTTCAAACTTTAAAGAAAACTTGTGTGTTTGCACCAATTTTAACGCTACCTGATGGAGTGGAATATTTCTGTGGTTTATTGTGATGTCTTACATAACAACCAAGGTTACGTTGCTGTACTAATTGACCAAAGGGGAGGAAAAGTGTTTGCATTCTTGCATTGATACGGCCCAGCTAAAAACCCTAAATGAGAAGAACTATACGACGCTATGATTTTTTAGAATTGGGGCCTGTTGTGTTTGCTATTAAGACTTGGACGGGCATTATGCTGTATATAGTATCTAAGAGAGTTATCTTTTTAAAGATCACAAAAAGTCTTCTAACAATTTTCGATCAGTAAGAGCTGAATATGCCTCAGAGGAGATGGATTGAGTCTGTTTGGTGATTATGATGTGCGAGATTCGTTAACCATCCTTGGTAAGGCGACGTCGTTTTGTGCTGATGACCATTTTAAGTAGGAGATGAGCGGTTCGATAAACCTCTAAAAGTATAAGGGCCATGGCCAGGTGACTATCCAGGCTGGAATAAGAGAACGTTACAAAGCAGACACAAAAGTAAGTGACTTATGCTAGAGAACTGTACTTATGGAAAAACTGCATGGCCTAGATCAGAAGCATGGCAAAAAGAAAGAGGGCGAGAGTGGAGAGTTTTGTATTTCTTGGACATTTATGGCGTTCCATCAGTAGGAAGTGTCGAGAACGATGATCATGGATGAAGCCCTCAACAGATCTAAGTACTCTGTGCATACCAGAGCTGGATATGATGCTACACTTGTGATATTAGTGGTTTGATATTTTTTGGTGGGCCAGGGACATGAAGAGAGTTATTGCTAATTATGCTAGTATGTGTTTGACATGTTTTATGGTTAAAGGCCTAAGCATCCAAAGGCCTTAGGTTTTAAATGTAACAACCTGAGATACCTGAATGGAAGTGGGATAAGATCACTATGGATTTTATCACTAAGTTACCTAGGTCAAAAAGTGGGCATGACACGATTTGGGTCATAGTCGATAGACTGACTAAGTCGGCTCATTTCCTGGCTATAAGAGAAGACTATAGTACTGAGAAATTGGCAAAGATCTATATTGATGAAATAGTATAGAGGACAGGAGTTCCTGTGCTTGATTATTTCAGATAGAGATGGCACGATTTACGTCGCAATTGCCTGGCAGCTCTTGTGCAAAACGCTATAGCGGAAAACGGGTTGGATATGAAGTACTGCCTTATCATCCCTAAAACGGTGTTTCTATATGGACAAAGTGAGAAGTTCGATTCAGACCTTAGAGGATATGTTTGAGGGCTTATGTGTAATTGTGTTGGTGGTAGCTGGGATAGTTCATCTTCATTGCCTGAGTTTTCTTACAATAATAGCTATCATTCGAGTATAAGATGTGCTCCGTTTGAAGCCTTGTACGGAAGGAAGTGTAGGTCACCTATTTTATGGGCTAAGATTGGAGAAAGTAGTTTGATTAGACCTGAATTGGTTTAAGAAATGACTGATAAAGTTGTGTTGATAAAGGAGAAGCTAAAAGCAGTGAGAGATCGTCAAAAGAGCTATGCTGATAATAGACGCCAAACATTTGCGAATTTGAAGTAGGAGAATCGGAGTAATGTTGGAAAGTTTATAACCTTGGAAAGGTGCTATAATTCATTCTTGGGAAAAGGGAAAGTTGAGCACCGAGATTGAGATATGTTAGGGCCATTTGGAGGTTCTTGAAAGGATCGTCCTGTAGCCTTATCGTATTAAGGTTGCATGAAGAATTGTGCTGGAGTACAGGATACGTTGCATGTGTCAAACTTGAAGAAATGTTTGGCGGATGCTAGTTTGCATGTGCCATTAGATGAGATAACGTTTGATAAAACTCTTTGTTTTGTTGAGGAACCTATAGAGATTATGGACCGTGAAGTTAAGAGGTTAAAATGTAGTAAGATATTGCTTGTGAAAGTTCGTTGGAATTCTAAGCGTGGTCCTGAGTTTACTTGGGAACGCGAGGATTATATGAAGTCTAAATATCATCAGTTTTTTGTTGAGCAAGCTGGTAAATCGACAAGTTAAATCTCGGGATGAGATTTCCTAAAGAGAGGATACTGTGATAACCATGTTTGAGCATGTTAGTCAAACCGTTAGTATTGACTTATGTGCCTGTTGCAATATATGGTGTATGTGATTCTGTGTGTTTATATGAGTTTATGTGGGTTATGTGAGGTATTGGTAATCAATTCCATTGAGTGTGATCATCTCAATGAGATTGGAATAGTGGTGAAATTGGTTAAGTTCATTTCGTTCACTTTTGAGTGACAAGGAAATGATTATTGAGATTTGAGCGTTTCCGTGTTAAATGTGTAATGTATTTATCACGCTATACGTATTTTTTGTGTTAGTAATCTAAGATAGGTTTAGATTTTTAAGTGGTAAGTTAAGAATAATGAAAAAAATTCTACTTTAGGAAAGTTAGGTTGAAAATGAAAAGTTAAAAAGTTATTTTTAAAAGTCTAGTGAATTTCGTTTAAGCAAAAAGATATAGTCAAATAAGTTAAAGTTTTTATAAAAATTTAAGGAAATACAAATAATTATATAATTAAATAAAATTTATATATATATATATATATATATTATATATATATATATATTTTCTTAATAAGTCTTCCGCTGTGCATGAGAAACCAAACACTCCTAGATCTTGTCTTAGGTGGAAACCGACGGGTAGAATTTTCAAGACTGCTGGTCTTAGGTGGATACCTACTGGAAAGATGTTCACCGATAGCACAACCAAAGTTGATAGTGAACCCCCAAATGGTTCAAATGATGATATCACTAACCCATATGAATGCGATCAAACTCTTAATGTCAGTGTAGGTACTCTTAACTTAAATGCAGGTACATCTTTTAATCCCAAAAAGGAAAGACTCAGAGTTTGGTTGCTGAAAAGACTGATATCTCAGAATCCAGTGGTTCAAGGAATTCAAATGTGATGAACACGAACAATGGCATCTGCAGACAACACTTCAGGCCCCGTTCCTTAAAGAAAAGAAAGGTGTACGCTTCAGTGCGCTTTATCTTCAAAAGAAGAGAAATCTTCTTGTTTTCGACCATTCTCATCAACATTCTTCAAATTTTCCCATGCGCGTTCAATCATTAAGTGGATCAACATACATTAGCTTGTATTTTAATTCACTAGATCAATCAAAAATGGCAATCGCATATGCAATTTTTAAAGGGGAGAATAGTGAATCAAATGTGATCAATACAGTTCAACTTGGTCTCTCAATGTGTATGAAATGGTCAAATTGACTCCTGGATACATCAGTTCAGGACTCGTGCAAAACCTAGTTTCTCCAGCACCTTATGTTCCACCATCCAAGAAAGACTATGAGATCTTGTTTCATGTATTGTTTGATGAGTACTTCAATCCTCCACCACGTACTGTTTCTCCAGATCTGGTAGCGGTTGCTGCTCCAAGAGCTGTTGATCCAGCCGATTCACCTTCATCAACTACCATTGATCAAGATGTACCTCTGCTAGTACTTCACCAACAAATCAGGAAATTCAATCTCAAGTCACTCATCAAGGTGTTGAAGAACAAATTCATGGACATCAAAATGCACAATTTAATAATGCACCCCTCCTTCATAATCTTTCTTCAAACCCGAGTTCTAAAGAGACAACTTTACAAGGGGTCATTCCATAAAATTTGCATCATCTTAATCAATGGTTTGATACTCTCACTAAGTTAACAAAGAATCACCCATTGGAGAATGTTATTGGCGATCCTTCTCGATCGGTCAACCACTAAGCTTACTATTAAAAATTGTTAGGTTCCAATAATTTCACACTATATGAACTTGAGAGAGAAATCTAGAGAGAGAGAGATGGATGGGAGAAAACATACTAAATAGTGTGTGTAAAATGTTTCAACCAACACCCTCCCCATGTGTGAAGAGGGCTTTTATACAAAAGATAAACCATGCTTTCCATGGGCTTGCCATGGTCTTTCTATGCTTTGGCCCGGTTAGTTTACTAAGTAATACATAAAATTGTCTAACTATTACAAAGGCTCGTGAGATCGATAATGATCGTCACTTCACTAAAAACTGAATTCCTAACAATCTCCCCCTAAGGTACGATCGTTGAGATCTCATAAATGATCAACACTTTCTGTATTTCTAACAATTTTGTCTTTCATTTTGTTTCTACTTTCTTCCGCATCCTCTAAAGTTTCCTCTGAATCAGGTGAATGGATTTTCAACTTGTCACTATGAAGCATATCACCATCATACATTTTTGGTTGTGCTGCAATGGCCTTCTTGAAATGTTCGGGATTCTGATAACCCAACCCAGCTTTAAGAAAAGGATCATAAATTTTATTTGGTTTCTTTCCGAGCATGTGAATCGTTTGGAGAGACTGACCCATTTTATACACAATTCGATCATGAGAGCTCAGTTTCTCCTCCAGATCAAGGATATCTTCAAGATATTGATTTTCTCGTTCTTTAAAAACCTTTTTAGCTAACTGAGTTTCATGTTGAATGATTAGCTTTTCATTTTCAATTGTGAAAAAATTACGTTGAATTTTATCTTTTTCTTGCAAAAGTCGGTCAATCGTGTTTTTATCATCCCTTAACTCACGTTTCAAATCATCACATGTTTCTTTATATGTGGAATACTGAACTGTTTGTGACTCAAATATTTTGACCCGATCCTTAAACGTCTCAAGCTCCTGTTGTAGCATATTTTTTTGCTTTTTGAGCTCATTATTTAAACATTTTTGTATTTCAGCTTCACGTTGAACAGTATATGCTAGCAATTAAATTTCATGAATTTTGTCACAAGCAATTGAATCATGTGTAGACGTTCCACCATTATTGGCCACATACGAATCATCAAATATGATATTAGAATCAATTTGATCATCATCCGTTGTTTGAATAATAGTTTTGCGTTTCACAAGACTCACTTGTTCATGTGTTGTAGATGAATCATGTACCTGACTTACTGCCTTTTCATCATATGATGGCACAGTGTCAGTAGTTCCATCGGCTGGTTGAAGTCGAGCCATTAACATGACTGATGCAGTCAATTCATCCAGCAATTCCTCACCATATGCATTATCAAGCATGAAATCATTTTCCTTATTGCTGAGATGACTTCCAGCTTCATCCTTCATTGCTAGCAGCATTTGTTCTCTGAAATACTTAGCATCACGAACTTTTGGTTTCTGACAATCACGAGCATAATGGCCTTTCTCATTGCAATTATAGCACTGCACATTTGCTTTGTTTGGAGTAGAATTAGTTTGTGGTGCTCGCTGAACAATTTGATTGCTTTCATCACTTCCATTTCCTGCATTAAACATTTGATTCCTATTTCGTCCCATATTCTTGTTAACATTTCCACCATTCCCTGCATTCTTGGTTTGTATGTCAACTTGTCCATCCTGAACCACAGCTTGATTTTTTATGTTTGATGACACACGAAGACGATTGTTGGTAGGTGAAGAGAACTTTTAAGAGATTGCTTGGGCTAATAACATCATGGCTGTTGTAAGTTTATCCTCTTAAGAATCTCCTCATAACTCCCCTAGATATTCGTCATCGTAATCAACAACAGATGGAGGATATGTGACATAGTATGATTGTGGAGAATAAGAAGAATATGCATGAGGATGTAATGAAGAAGCATTTGAATGAGCAATAAGAGCTAACGGATCATGATTCTTGGCAGATTTATTTTCCCTTGATGCTAGAACATGTGGTTCAAATTGTACCAACGAATCATACAACTCGTCATATGAGACAGCTTTGCCAGCTTGATTTTGACGAACCATGGTAACATATTTGCTTCATTCTTGTTGCAAACAATTGAGAAACGTTGTGTTGATTGCCACTGTAATAGGACGAACATTATTACGATCCATGATATTCACAAGTTTTGTCAACCTTTCATACACAGATTCTAAAGATTCCCCTTCTTTTGCAGCAAACTTATCAAATTCATCCATAAGCCGTAAATGTCTCACATTATCAAAAATATCAGATCAATGCATTAACCTTTTGATTCATTTGCACATGCATCCACTAAATTATATATATCATTTGGTATTGCTTGAAGAATGTAATTCATAACCTTGACATCAGCAATATATTTCTTTTTATCACCCTCAGTCATTTTGGACAATGATTCAGGTATTTCTTGTCGAGGGTTAGTAGGAACAGGAACCATTGGTCTTTGATATGGTCCATGTTGTATGCCACATCCTTTCTTCTTCTTCAAGCTGATTATCCAAAAACCTTCTGAAGCGACTTTCCCATGGAATATAATTCCCCTTTTCAAGCATTGGAGGTCTTGTATTTGCTCCTGACTCAGCTAAAGTTTGTTGATTTGAGTTATTTGAATTGGCTGAAGAAGACATGTTGTATCAAATGATTACAAAGCAAACTTAGATTGTTTTAAAAATAAAGTATTGTAATCGTGAAGTTAACGAGCAATAAAAACCTTGTCTTGCATTACAATGAAGCTTTGAGTATTCTAAAAAACATTGTGAACTTTGTTACGAAAGCTCAAGTTCCAAATTAGAAGATACGAAACCTCTGTAACTATGTTACGAAACCCAAACAATGAGATACGAAACCTTTGATCAGTGTAACGAACCCTCAAAAACGATGTTACGAAACCTCTTGCATGTGTTACGAAACCTCTGAAACAGTGTACGAAACCTCAAAACTGTAATACGAAACCTCTTACGCATACCTTTAATGTGATGAAACATTTAATTTTACGAAACTCAAATAAATCCAAGATCTTTGAAAGAAAGCTCTGATATTTCGGAAACCACCATAAGATTACAAAATGTCTACAGTATTTCATAAACACAACGGTTACCGAGAAGCTTCATTTACGAATACTATTTTTGTAATTTCACAAATAACACTCTTCTTTCGTACAATACACTCTGTAATCCTTACTTTCGTGAATTCTTGATAGGAAACCTAAAAAATACTTATGTATTCTGATTTTTTTAACAGTTTTTAAAATGATAAACTCATTGTTATCCCTTACAAATTAAAATAGTTTATATTGTGTCGAATAAGACTTATTATGTTATCGTTGCGAAAGTAATTTTATCGTTACGGAAAAAAAACTAAGAAAAATTGACTTACGTATGACTCAGTTTATCGAAAGATTTATTCTCCTTATGAAAGCTTAAATTGTAGCTACGAATGTAATTTTTCCCGCATAAAATAGTTACCAAAACCTTATTCCTAGTTTACGAAAGCTAACAAATCTATGTTTTTTGTAATTTGAGATATCAAATAAAACGTTATTTTTCATTGAAAAGATATAAAATCTACAAATTGATGGTTACGAAAGCTAATAGTTTGCGTTTGAAAGATCAAAAACACATCAAATCATCAATCTAAACCATACGAAACCTACTGTTCATCCATACAAAAGCTCAATCGATCGAATTCCTTACTTTTAAGATCGATTTGATCACGAAATACACACACTAGATCTCTCCCGACGATAGATACCACTTGTTAGATGCTATGTTTGCTAAGTAGATATCATACAAAAGCTATAAGAATAAAGGAGATGAGCTAGAGAGTATTTTCATCATTTTCTAAATTTTCATTTCAAAGGGGAAAATAGAAATGGGAGGGAGAAGTGAAGTTACAAACTATAAGACTTGTATAAATACTCCTCAAAGATGAGTATTTATACTTATTACTTTTCCTATTATATTTTCCTAAACTTAGTCAAACCTTGGTCAACTTTACTTAACTTTGACCAAGATAGACTTTATTACATCAAAACTACTAATAAAACTATAAACTAAACTAAGACCAATTCATAATAATAATTAACACTTTTATCGTTTTTAACAGTCATTATAAATTTAAATCTTTTGAAACACATCAGTGGCAATGGTGGGAGAGGGGGCTCCATGGCCAGAAGAGGTGGAGGTTGATTTACTAAGCGTTCGATTAATAAGAATGATGGTCGAGGTGGAGGAGGATTTGTGGTTCTAGGAGGTAGGTCTTCTAGGGACTCAAAGAATGTGTGTGGAGAAGTAGGAGGGGTTGAGAAGATGAGCTCAACGGGGTCCAAGTTTATGGTTAGAGGTGAGGAGTGTTTGGAAGGTTGTGTTGGTGCCGGTGGAGGTGAGGTCAACAGAAGTAGAGATGACTTTAGGGTGAGCAAAAGTTTGCTTGGTGAGATTCTTGGAGTTGTGATTGGTGAGAGTGGTGGAAATATATTTGGAGATGATGGAGGAGCCGTTTGGTAATCGGTTGGAGGTGATAGTGCATGGTATGGAGGTGTGGACGGTCGTCGGGTTGTTGAAGCAACAAATAGGTCTGGATGCATCATCTAGCAGGTACGTTTGAAATGTTGACTGATTTTCTTTTCTTAATTGTGCTTTGTCATGGTTCTTGTTTTTGGCGGTACTGTGTGTATTGATGTTTTGGCAACAAGTAGTCTATAATAGTCTCAATTTCTATCAACAAATCTACAATTTTCCTCTAATGTAATTTATCCTTCTATTACATTAGATGCAATTTTTCTTAGTGTAATTTTCCATCTATCTATCATTAGATGCAAACCATTTTCACGCGAATAAGATTCTTGCTTTAGTCAATCATAATGTAGGGGCGTAACTTACATGTCCAAATGCTATAAAAACAGTGCTCACGCAACCACATATACCAAATTCCATCATTGTTTTGTCAAGTAATCATTCTAATATGTCAGGTATTATGTTATAAAAATCATACATTATCTAGTTAACGTGACTTTCCTAAATACGTTACTTATTCAAAAACCGGATTTTTAACAGTTTAATTCGTTTATATTTTTAAAACCATAACTAAGTGTTAATGTTTAATTATAAATCAAATATACATAGCTTACAAGGACATGTGTACTTATGTTTACTATTCTGCATACAAAATTTCGAATATTTTTTCCCTCCATAACCATAGTAACAACTCCTTTAAAGCTCATAGATACAAGCCCCCAACTTGTGGCTACAATTCAATAATATGCATTTTCCCTCTAATTTCTTTGTTGATTTATGTTCACACCTATTTAGACTCTATGTTACTTAAACACTCGATTGCACAACATTTTGATACTATCGTTACCACTCCTTCTCACCTCTACTCGTCCTCAATTCAGAAACCCTAAACCCGAAACCCTAATTGACACCCCTTAACTTACCTATACTAAGCTCGAAACTCCACAGTTCTAAACCTAATGCTACCACCCTTCGACAGAATGACACTCCACCTTTTTACTAGTCACATTGCCACTACCTTCATAATTATCCTATGACTCCTTGTCACCCACCCTTGTGACCACAGAGTTAAGCACATCTTAAACTCCCTCTCCACCCTACTGGTTAAGCTACATTTGTCTCATTGTACCCAAGCAGCTAACCAACCTTATCGCCACCTTTGGTTATTCGACCCTTTTACCTTCTAAAACTTTCGCTAATAAACACCTTGCTAAGCTACCCTCTTAGCTTATAAAGTCATAGTAGTTCTATTCTTGGAGCTAGCACTTTCTTACTCAAATTGGCTCTCACACTCCTAAGTTTCTTGCACTATATATACACGCATTCAGGCTAACTTTCAAAATTAACCTATTTAAACTAATAACCTACCTCAATAAATCAGGTTCTAGCGATGCTTAAGGAAAGAAGGATAAGAGTCTTTAAGCTTATTTTGGAAAAACCAAGGCGTTAAGAAAATAAGAGTCTTGATTAATCGCTTTATGCTTTAGGGTTAATTTTTACATTTTCGAACCTTTTCATGTCCATTTTCGTTCCTATTTCAAAGCTCTTGTTTAAACCCTAATAAGCCCTAGTAAGTCTTATAGCTTGTTCAATAAGCTCCTAATGTGTTTTAGATCATGTGTAAGCTTGGATTGAGCTATATGTTTAAGCTCTTAAAACCCTAAGCAACACGCTTGGTTTTCATAAAACAAACACGCCCTTAAAACCCTAAAAGCTCTTTTCGTGAACCTAATAAGCTATAAGCCATAAGCTATTGTAATAAGCTATTTCTATAATCTCACTTATCACTTTTATAATCATTAAAACTAATCCTAAAAGCCCTAACACATCGGGTTATTGTTTCTAAACCAAACGTGCCCATTTTGGATTTTTAAGCTCATAAGCTCTTTTCATAAGCTACAAGCTCGTAAAACTTACTTATTTTAGCTTTTAATAATAAGCTATAAGCTGCAAATCGATTTCGAGATTAAAAATACAAAGATTATGGATTATGGACTAGAAATGCAATTCGAACCATGCAAAGGGGTATATATTGTAAATATTGAAACTTATATAGTTTTCGGGCCAAAAGTGTGGATACTCCAAAGTTAAACCACAAGGGCCTGTTTTGCCAATTTCTAAAGATAAAGGTTTAATATTTTAAAAATATAATTAATGGGTTAAATGTAAATTAATATATACCAAGGGTATATATTATCATTTTCATATTCTCAAGGGTATCAAATGTAATATTTTTATATTAATTATAAAAATATATTTAAATATTATAAGACTCGATTTTATTAAAACCCGACACATTTATCGTTCCATTCATCGATTGAAACACTATAAAATAATTATGTTATATATTTAACATAATTTATCATCCACTAGCTTTTGAAGAAGCTTAAAAAGATAAAATCCTATCATTTAAACTATAACGTATCACGTTACTAGGGAATTTCATGTGAGGGGCTTTTATTTGGGTAGACGTTTTGACGAGTTGCTGGATTTACGATTTAAAGTGTCCTAGCTCCTCAAAATGTTTACTACATGACCTCTGGATTATGATAGCCAGAACAGTTATACAATGTTTTCACAATTTAATAAACCAAAAAAATCATTTACGTTAAACTTTATAAGTTTTGAAACAATCAAACTAAGACTTGACATATTACCCCAGGTTGCGTGACGAGGCCGTTTATTTCCAATTTAGTCACTTTTGACATCAATCAACTACCTTATCAAGGTGAGTTCATAGTCCCACCTTTATATGTTTTCTAAACTCCGTGGGGAGAAACATGCTATAAACATGAATGCAAGTATTTTCCAACTATATGCTATCCTGATATATTATTGCCTAAGTACCCCCCATTTGCCATAAGGCCCCACTATCATGAACCGTTAATTACTTTGCAAAGTAAGCACGGATGCCGTGAATAGATCTATCGGGACTGAACTTCCCCGTCCAGGTTCTGGTACATACATGGCCAGCGGACGCATTTCATTTGAGGAACTCCGGGTGTTTGGCAAAGCACCCGCTTGGGGCAATGATCGTAGCAATTTTATACACGTAATAATAAAATATAATATGAAATTACCAAACTACCCTTGAGGACAAAGGTCGTAAGGAAACTTTTCACAAATATATATATTATACGTATATTAATCGGGAAGTATGATTCCCGGGTCGTTATTTCCCAAATGATTTATGAAATTGAAACCACGTTTGTTGTTTGGACAATGATTTGAATTGGTTAAAAGATGGTTTGTTTCCTAAAATCCTAAAAGTAAGCAAATTAAAGGACAATAAAACCTAAATTTAATAACGTGAAATTAAACTTTAACTAAAAACGCAAAACGGGAACCCTAAATGGTGATTAAAAACCCTAAATTTCCAAAATTAAACCTAAAATGAATTTTTCACTTTTAATATACTTTAATTGACTTAAAAGTAAGTTTAAAGAAAACTAGAACAAAAACGGAGTTGAAATGGGCTTAAAAACATGAAAAACGAGAACGGAAACGAATCCCGTTCTTTAAAAATTGAAATTTTGCAATTTTAACCCTACGAAAACAAAACTAATTTTCCTAGAAACTTTACGATAAAAGAAAATTTTCTAAAAACGGATTATATTTTTTTGATTATTTTTCTATTTTTTTATGATTTTTTAAAGTTTTTAATAAAAATAAATGTTTAAAAATACTAAACCAATTATAAAAATTCTGAAAAAATTACAGAAAATAGCTTGAACTAATATGAACCTAGGAAAAATAAGCTTGATTACACAGCTTATCGAATAAGCTGTGTAAAAAGCTTAAATAACTTATTGTGCTAAAAGGGGGAAAACGTGTACAAATATTAAACTTTGTAAACCTATAACGAAAAAGACCTCAGGGCACGATGGTAGTGAGTGTGTGGTGTTGTGCGTTTTTAAGGGTTGAAAACTTATAAAAATAAAGTTTTAGAAAAGCTGAAAATAAGCACTTTTAATAAAAGAAACTATTTTTTAAAATCACGAAATAAGATGAAAATCAACTTAAAAGACAAAAAAATGTAAAACTTTTTTTTAGCTTTTATATAGAACTTAAGAACTTGAAATCATGAAATAAGCTAACCTAAGACTTAATAAGCTACTCTTACACTAAACCTAACCTAAGTCAGAAACAAGCATAGAATCAAAAACAATAAGCTGAAAATCACAATAAGCTCTTATGAAAACTTTTAAACCAAACAGTCCCTAAGGGCTACTTAGACCTTAATTTTAAGTACTAAAATAGATCCTTACAGCTAAGAGCTTAACACTTTCTTAAAGTACAGCTAAAAATCTACTTAAAACAATAAGCAAAACACATTCTGAAATCTAATTAAGCAACTAAAAAGTACTAGGAAAAAGCTACATGCTACTCACTTGGTGTTTTTGGTTTTAATGAAAAAAAACTAAATTAAGCAATAAGCTGACTTAATAAGCTAAGAACTAATTTAA
>BQNB010116121.1:0-21422 GCA_026074375.1 Tanacetum coccineum
TTTGTAAAAACTCTGAAGAAATAATGAATGATAACTTATTTTAAAAAACGACTCTTTTTGATTCGTTTTCTATGATTATGACTGTTGTACCTTGAAGTAATACTCCAGATTAGCTTCCGCTGCTATATGTAAAAATGGGGGTGTTACATATATCTACTACTTTATACAAAACTTTACATCGTTGACTTATGTATCAACAAATAATCAATCCTTCATATAATTCCTTCAGTCTAAGCTTTTGCGAAACGATTATCTTCAAAATTTCCTCCTCTTTTTTTGTTGCGATTTTCTAATTTTTTTTCATATACTAACTACGAAACTCGGTGTAATTTCACCATCTTCACGATCATAAAAACTCCGGATAATTCTTTTGATAATTCTTCATTCTTCGGACGTACCAATAATTGTGTTGGTAGTAAAAAACATGAGTTTTGACTACTTTATACATTCCCATTTGCAATGTGCAAATTTCTTCCCAACCGTACCAAAGATAGAAAATTGACACGAGACTCGATAAATACATACTTTACACTTTAAGCAACTAGCAACTATAAAATTGACTTAATCTAACAAGGTAGGCCAAGGTGTAAAGGTGTAACAAAACAAATAGTTGGTGTAATTCCTAAAGGATTGGCTCTACGGGTTGTTCTAGGGGTATCTTACTCTTATAGTAAGAGTAAACAAATGGTTTATATGGGGGTTAACTAACCAGTGTAGTTAGTTAATAAACAACATGAATATGATTTTTAGGTGTAATCCTAAAAATTTATCAATTTAAACAAGTTACGCCATCTAAATCCATAGTACTTATTATTGTTGTCTCGAATAGATATACCAAGCCAAGTTTTAAAATCTACAACATCACCGGCACACTCATATTTTGTGGAATTTGGGTAAACATTTAGAAATGGATAAGTTTAAATCCTCACAATATCAAATAAGGGTTATTGTGTGCGGGTTGTGTATCAAGTAATTTCACAAAAGTATGCTTGAAATTTTTTTAAATTCGAGCATAATTTAAGCATTTTATGTGAAAAATAGGACAAGTATACATTATAATTCCCATCTGTAACACCCCCAAAAATGTGTCGCAGCGGAAATATGTCAGGGGGGCGTTAGTTCATAATACAACAGCATAAGATACAAGAGAACGACCTCTAAATGTGTCGTTTGAAAAGTTATCTCGTTGATTTTCTTGAAATTGATATAACATTTGTCCCATAATTGCATCACAATGAAAAGCTTGAAAACAATACAACGAGATTTGATCATTTGAATGTAGTAGACTCCAATGCATATCAAGTAGGCCAAGCATCTAATTCACCTGAGAAAAACATGCTTAAAAGTGTCAACATTAAAGTTGGTGAGTTCATAGAGTTTTGTAAGTATAATGTAAATGTTGGAATCCAAAGATTTATAAAGTATGTATGATTATTTCAATCCTTATAATAATCGCCAAAAATGTAAGAGTAAATGTAGAACCGAAAGAGTTTAGTGTTTATTGCTTCGCCGCAATATAATGAAAAGTGTTCAGAAATTAGTAATGTTTAATAAGTAGTATGGACAGTGAAATCGTTGATTTTCCAAAATGTATGGGTCTACTATAACAAATACAGTACCACATAATTTATATCTACTGTTACGCTAAGCTCATGACACTGAAGCTCGACTTGTATGCAATTTAATGCACTAAATGTGCCCGTGTAGATGTTCAAACCCGTAACATCCAAATTGTTCCGACATGTATGCATTCGTGTTTCAGTACTGTCGAAACCCGAACAGGGATGTCAATCCCAAATAGATCTATTTATACACTCGCGCTCCCTCAACCGGTCCTCCGGTCAAGAAATTGACAGTTCATGATAATTGGGCAATGGTGGGTTATGTTACTTAGGCACATGTAAACAGGAGATGATAACCGAAAACACTTGTGTCCAATAAAAATTAACTGTTGTATTCGTAAATAGCTTTGAGTACTTAAATCCATAAGTAGAAAAGAGTGTGATATAAATCAAGTAGTTGAGTTCGAAATGAGTATGTAAACAATTTCGTAAACATGTATGCAAATGAGTATGTGACAAAGTATGAAACCAAGTTTGTAATGAATTGCAAAATCAAGTATGTAAACCAAGTGTGTAGAATAGTATGTAAAAGATATTGTAAACGAATATGTAAACAAGTTGTATTGAGCATGTATTCTCCCCCGAGATTTGTAAAGTAAATGTAAAACAAGTGAAAGAGGGGCTATAAACTCACATCGATGATGAAGAACGATTGGCGGGAATGTACACATTGAGTACAAGACGAAACGGAAACTGAAACGGCTCGACCAAGAAGTTGCAGCTTATCTTAACGGCTAAGTCTCACTAGCCTAGGGTAATGCGTTTGGGTTTCCCGATGAATTGTTATGTCAACGCGACACGTTGATAAAAGATTTAGATTTAAAGTTGTAATAGTTTGGTGGTTGGTTAAATAAATAAATCAAAAGTAAACGCAAAGTGTGTAATATATTCCGTATATATTACATAATGAGAAATGACCAAGTATATAATCCATACCTTGAATTATATAACAAGATACACAACCAAAAGAATAACTCGAAGCGTATATAATACACGACATATATTACAACCAACAAGTATCAAGTAAAATAAAATGGTCCAATTATATAATACTTCCCAAGTATTATATAAGAAAGGTAATTTAAATAAAAGAAACCAAATAATTCGACACGTGCCCAAATATCCCCAAATGGTTTATCAGGGAGTTCCTTTATAAAAATAAATGCACGTTTTAAGTTTGTGGATTAGATAAATGAAATTTCTAAAATCATAGTTTATGTTTGATTATCGGGTCTTCACTAATAATTCTTAAGACATTTCAAGATAATAAGTAAAGTAGTTTTGTAAAAGTTTACTAAGTGTAGCGATTTATAAAAATCTCGGCATGACCCATTCGTTTATTTAACGTTTTCCATATTAACAAAAGTTAATCATTTTCCCTTAATTAAATCAAACCATGTTGTAAACCCAAACACATCCCTTAACTGTTATTATAAAAACAAAACGAAAATAATAAATAAAGTATTTATTTAACCAATACCACATTTAGATCCGGTTTAATATATAAATTTATATATGAAATCCTTTAATTTTTATTATCCATTTATATACACCAAACACACCCTTATCATGAAGCTGCCAAACCAAACACTCTTATTGCTGTTACACAGTCCAACCAAACACACCCTACTCGGCTACTGAACCTATATCCAAACGCCCCAAATCTGCGTAAACCAAACGCACCCAATAACCGCTACTACATCAACCAAACGCACCCTAACTGATACAATCAAACCGAACGCACCCCGGCTGTCCCGAGTCAAACTCGACACAAATCAAACAAAACCAAACCCGACAACATCATCCCCCCTGCTGCTGCCATTAAACCAAACGAACTCCTAAGTGGTTGTTAAACCCAACCCGACAAGAACACTCCCCCGGCTGTCCCGACAGCCTACCAACCCACACCCGCCCCGGCTGTTTTGACAGCCCAAACAAACCAAACACGCCCCGGCTGTTTATACAGCCCAAACCCGAACTCACCCTCATGGGTTGAGACTGCTAACCCAACGCGCCCCTTGTGTGGCTGTCGACAACAAACGCACCCTCCGGGTGCTATACACCCGACCCGACGCACCCTCTCGGGGTTGTCACCACAAACCAACGCACCCTCGGTGCTAGTAAATGATGATAATGATGAAGATGGTGTATGATGATGGTGGTAGCAGCGGGTGGCGGTGGTGGCGAGTGGCGGCGTGGAGTCGCGAGTGAGGGAGAGTGATGGTGGGGATCGGATAGATCGGGAGATGGGGAGGATTTTTGGTGTTGGCCAGAAAAGATCGCCGGAAAACTTTTCCGGCGGATGTGGTGGTGGTCGCCGGCGGTGAGGGTGGTGGCCGGATAAAGGGAGAGAAGAGTGTGTTGTATAATGTGTGTGTGTGTGTGTGTTATAATAGATGGAAATGAAATGAAAATTATATATATATAAAAGTTTTAAAATAAAATAGAAAATTTATAATAGTATAGGGTGGGTTATGTAATTATTTCACAGGGACCATATGCGTAATTATTGGGAAACTTTTATAATATATTGGTTCGGGACTCATTTGAAAGACTTAACGGACGATTCAACGCACGAAACTTACGCCATTGTTTTTCGAATCATTTTTCTGATAAAAATGAGTATTCACTTGATAATATTTCATAAATATTTTATAACATTTAATAAAATATTTGTTATTTATTTTGTGAACCGGTTACGCATTGTCTGAAGTAAAAATGGATTTTAACTCGAATATTCGCGTCTTCAATAAACGTCACTGAATAAAATGTTAAATAATTTATTAAATATTCTCATTTAATGAAACGTGATAATTAAATGTAATTTAATTATTTTTGTGTTTCTAAAATCTTGCGAGGGCATTTCAGTCACCTTCTGACTGTTTCCGGGTCTCGGTCAAAACTAAAAAGTTGCCAGGAATGTTGTTTTACATCAAATTGCTTTAGAGTCCGAATAATGAAAACGTGCTTTAGATGGTCGTTCTTATAAGTCCAGCCAGACCCTAAAAGTCAACGATTGAAATCGTCATTCAAAAATTCGAAAATTCTCGGATGTTACACCATCCCCCCACTTAAATTATACAACGTCCTCGTTGTATAGATAAAACATTAAAAACAGGAATTAGAAGAATTAGAATGAGAAACTCCCCTGATATTTTGTTCGGTAGATTCTCCAAGTTGAGTTTGTGAACAAACAGCCGTCTTAAAGTTTCAAGACTCCAACACTTCCAGATTATAGATCCTTCACCAATATTCGTTGATTTCTTTTACAACGAGGTCCTGTGCAAAATATAGGAAAAACATGCAAAATTCTATCTCAGGTATCTACGGTTAATTTTAAATAAGCTAAATAAACTGTACAGGAGACCAATACGCCGTATCCATAAACTGGAATACGCCGTATTGAGAAACCTGTAAAAAGTATCAAAATACGGGTCAGTCTGTTGAATACGTTGTATCATGTGCATGAATACGCCGTAATGACATAACTGACAATAATGTTTAAAATGCATAAAAATAAAGGATTGATAACGTCCAGGCATTCAATACGCCGTATGGCATGGAGCGGATACGCCGTATTGATGTCTGGGAAGACATACTCGATAAAAATAAATAACAATCTAGGTTGTCTCCCGGGAAGCACTTTTCTTTCAGCAAGTCTTTAACTTAGACTTTTCTTCAGCTTTCACACTCTTGTAAACACCCTCTCTTCTCAATTCCGCTCTTGATTTGGATAGCTTGCTTGGTTCCATAACATGCTCACAAACTGTCAATCTTTGTTCTATCATGCATAAACAAGTCAAAACATCACATCATGATATGAATAATAAATATACAAAAGATAGAAACAAAAAGATAAGGGATAGAGGGATCATGGGTCTGGCTGCTGCTCATCCTACTGGGCTGTGGAGGTGCTGGCACCGTCAGTCCTGCATCTGGTACGCCTCTCAAAGACTGCCGGATAACTCCCTTGAAGGGTCCCATCGAATGCTTGATAAGTACGCCCGCTAGCCTCCATGAGATGCGTCATGCAGCTAACCATCCATGTGGAGAATCTACCCTGATCGGTCATCAATCTCTCTACAAGTCCCTGTAAACTCCTAACATCCTGACGTAGCCCTTGTATCTCATCCTCAAGTCTCTAAGTCATACTACGTCTAGCTCCTCCCAACTGAAAACAAAAAGTGTCAGCAACATCAATCCCCATCTCACTACCGATCCTGCAAGTGCTGAAGAACTCGAGTATAAACTCCTGAAATAAAGGTGCTCGGATCTCAAACAACCTCCTCCAAGCGTGACTCACAAATACCTCCTGACTATCACCCTTGGTATATCCCATCCTCAATCTCTCGGCCAAATCCTGCCTCATATCCGGAGTCAATCCCTCAAAATCTAATGTATGTACTCGGTTAACCTGCCTCCTAAATATAGTCTCAAGCCTCTACTCAAAATCATGCACTATCTCCTCGGTGTATCCCTTCACATGATAACAAAGCCATAAGTGTCTCTGATCACAAGGTGGTAAAGGTGCCATATCTGCAAAATTAACAAGATTAGTATATGAATTTAAACATTCTGTTCTGAGGATAGATACGGCGTATTTAGAAATGGATACGTCGTATGGAGATCTGTAGTCAATACGCCGTATAGGTGTTGGTCAATACGGCGTATGGCATTTAAATGCAGGATCTTTATCAGATCAATACGCCGTATTCATTTGTTGAATACGCCGGATTGATGTTTTAAATTTTGGGTGAAATTGAGTCAATACGTCGTATCCATGTTTAGTGGATACGCCGTATTGCTCTGCAGTTAAAAATGAAAAGGGGTTTACCTAATTCTACCCATTTGACCCAATTCCAAATTCTTAAAATCTTATCACTTATTGCAGGAGAAAAAGGGGATCAAAATAAGTCATCCTAACAAAACTTCCAATCCCAAATCAAAATTTTAACCCTAATTTCAATTTTTATAAAAAAATCAAAATGGAAAGGGGAAGAATACATTATCGAGCGATTATAACTGAGATGAGAGTGATTATGAATCAAAGATATCCAAGAAATTTTTCATGGTAATTTTTTTTTGAGTGAGAGTGAAAGATGTGAGTAAAAGCTCAATCTGGCGTATCAGTTGGGCTTTTATACCCAGACTTGATACGTCGTATTGGTGTTTGAGAAATACGGCGTATTGGGCAAATTTTGTTAACTCAATCAACTTAAGTTAAAACAGTGGATATGCCATATTGTGCAATCACCATCCCTATAATACCGTTTAGGATCGAACGGAATGCCAAACGGCACATACAAATTCTTAATAAAATTGAAAGCATTTCGTTGACAAGATAATTCCAAGCCACGATATTTACATTTAATTCTATGACAAAACTTTTCATAATGAAAACATTATTGATTTTATCGTAACTTCTTTCTAGAAGATTATTTGACCCTTGTGTATTTTCATTACCCCTCAAAGTTTGTATCATATCAATTTCATTATCATCATTGTCTTTATCCGATTTTAGATCATCGAGATAAATTATGTTGAAAGGGAATAGATCATTAAAGTACAAAACGTTTTGTTCCTCTTCATCATATTCGGACAATGATGTTTCATCTTTCAAATCAAATTCATCGATATGTTGAGGGCATAAAGTGGGTTCAGTTGAGAAATCTGATTTAGACGTTAGAGCATCATTGTAAACAATGGCTGGAAATTCATTCCCAAAATCTTTAAAGAAGTCTAAATCATCAATACAACTGACCGAAGGCTCGAGTGATGGAAACAAGGGCATATTGACTTTTTCATTATCATTTTCCGAATCCGTTTTCAAATCATTGGCAGAAATTATTTTATAAGAAAACGAGTTTTTGTCAAAACTATAGTGTAATCTTCATCGTCGGATTCGTCAAACGATATTATAAAGTCAATTTCATTGTTGTTGAGAGAACTTACCATGGGTTCAAAAAAGAGTGTTTCATTCAACGTTAAATTATCATTGAAGACTATAGCTGGGAATTAGGTTTCAACGGATCTGAGGTCATGAAAGTCTTCATCATAACATATCTTACCATACTTAGCGGTTTCTCAGTTAAACACTCTTCCATGTTTTTGAGCTTTTTCTTCCTCGAGCCTGATGTATTCTTCCATAGTAATATTCGGGTCGTCCATCCTGTAATAAACTTACTAGGGAAGAAAACATTCAAATAACTTATACATTGTATTTAGTAAACTAAATACGCCGTATTACATAAACACAATTAGCAAACAGACAGGAATATAAACTTATTCTAAACTACACTAATCCTAAGGGTTAGATCTAATCTAATGTTAAAAACCAAAATATCAAATAAAAATCAAGATTAAATTTCACTCCCCAGCAACGGCGCAAAAAACTTGATTGTGTCGTTGTGTGGTGTTAATTTTATGATATCAAGTTTTAAATTTATATTTTGCCGACTTAACCAAAAACAACACTTTAACGGGCAGTGTACCCGATCGGTGGTAGTTTCATGGTAAGTAGGGTGTTAATCGCTAAGAGCGAGAAACAATCTTTTTAATTTATTAATATTTTGGTTATATAAACTAAGTTAATTCTATTCTTTGTTAAACCTATGCTAAATCTATGTTAATCCTAAATCTAACGGATAAGGGGAGTTTTCAGTCTGAGAGACTGGCACGGGTTTTGTGGTGACTAAAACCAACTCAAGACACTAAAACACACGCAAGCAAATTAACAGAAGATAAAAGAGCGGTTGACCTAAATATAAGAAAATTGTATTAGCCATCATTAATCCGATTAGAACGTTGGTTTGTTTATTTAGTGCAATGATTTCTTATCTCGAGGCGGCATATCAATCTTAAGATTAAGGCGGTACTTCTTCCTTAAACCTAGACACGTAAAATTCTGTCACAATTAAACGCATCCGCATAAAGCATCCTTATTTTCTGATTATAATCTAACTTAGGTATTAAAGCAATGATGATCTTGTTAAACCCTAGATCATAGAGACTTTACCTACTTACTGCTTAATGGCAATTCATACACTTGTAGTCCACTAACCAAGTCTTTACCAATTCATTAAGAATGTACTCGTTGATCCCAAGGGTCACCTGCCGGTCCAACTAAGCTCACTAATCTAATGTTAAAGATAGGTCACTATTTGTGATCCTATTGGTCTAGATGTATAAATCACTATATAGAGAGGCATCCCGGCATCTAGATTACTTGGTCCATATCACTAGATCCAGTTGAATGATAGGTCGCATACAAAAGCACGTAAACAAGTATATTGATAAACATAAACAAGCATTCAACGATAAATTAAGAAATCGAGATAAACAAACCAAACATTCAGATCTTCATAATAATGGCTAATACCTAAAGGTATTAGTCTTCAAACGTCATAATTAATACAAAATTAATGATTTAGCCAAGGTAAACTAGCCGAGTTAACGAATGATACAAAAAACTGAATGATTACAAGAGTACAAGAAATTACACGTTGTCTCCTATGGAATTAATTGCGTTGCTCGACCTCTTCTGCACTTCTTCTCCTTTGAAAATTGACTATTATGGTTTAGGTATCGAGAATATGAATTAGCACACTTAAAACTCGTTTTTGAGTTTTCTATTTACAGGGTCTGGAAAAAGGTCTATACGGCGTATCAAAAGTATTCAATACGGTGTATTGGGTGTTTCTTGGAGTAGGGGCCACGTTTGATATATTCTAGAATATTTTATTTCCATATGGCTTGAATACGGCGTATTGGTCTTTCCTGAATACGACGTATTGATCTTGTTTCCTTCGTGGGCTTTAGTGAAGTGTAGGCACATATACGCCGTATCTTCCTTGATGGATACAGCGTATTGGTTGTCAGAACAATAATCTTTAAATATCTTCGTTTAAGCTCCAGAATGCGTGCCTTTTTGCAAACTTTCACCAAGTACTCCATAATTACTGCAATTCTCAAATACAAACGATTAAGTAACAGTTCTTTGCAATAATTATACAAAATAGGTTAATTACATGGGATAAATGATGCTATAAAAGTGACGTTATTTGATGTCATCAATCATTTACTCTCATGGTCCGCTAAACGACATGTTACTTTATCTCATTCTAGTGTAGAGGCCTAATATCAGGGTTTTGCTAAATGTTGTTGATGCCTAGATTCGTAATATTTTGCAAGAATCACATGCTCCTTTGCATACTACTATGCTTATTTACTTTGACAAAGTCAGTGTCGTTTATCTTTCTACTAATCGTGATTATTTGGCTTATGGGAAACTGTGTGGTTTTCACATTCTGTCTTGGTTTCAATATGCGGATATCTTCATGAGGGTAGTGCCCTATTTCTTGTGTTTTGTTCCAGTAGCTCACAAAAGATCTAAATGTATAGTAGGCTTAACCTCCATAAAGTAAATTAAGTCTACATTAATATGTCTAATATTAGTCACGGGCTCACGACGTCTATTGTTCATAAATAAGGATTGAGCTCAATTGTTTACGTATGATATGTAAAGCAAGGATTGATATGAGTTTATGGTGTGGGATGAAACTAATTTTATGTTTGGTTTTCCTTATATAGTAAGGACTCCGAGATAATAGCGTATATGAGTCGGAGTAACACTCACATACAATTAGGGTTTTTTAGCTTTGGTTTTATTTTGTACTAGCTACAACTAGGGGTGTCAAAAAATCCTACCCGGTCCGAAACCATACCTGGTTAAGCCTATTTGTGTCGGGATACTTGGGTCAACCCGAGTAACCCGAATACTAAATAGGGTCGGGTATCAGGTTGAAAATATTTAGCTAACTCGGGTCCGGGTCAACCTGATTGGCCCTAATAAGGCTTTTTTATTTTTTTTTCTAATATAACTTTTATAAATGATCTATTTTAACTAGTAAAATAGGCAATTTTAGTACCATTTGACCTATATTCGGTTTGACTCTAACTCGAGTGGACAGAACCCGAATTGACATGAATCCGACTAACTAGAATTCAAATAGGTCGGGTTCAGGTATGTTATTTTTTTCCTTGTCCTGACTCTGACCCGACCTGACTCGAATTGAATAAGGTCAGGATACTCATGTCAATCCGAGTAACCCGAATACTAAATAGTGTCGGGTATCGGGTTTAAAAAGTTTGGCCAACTCGGGTTCGGGTTGACCCTAAGGGATTTTCATTTTTCTCTAATATAACTTTTATAAATTATCTATTTTAACTAGTACAATAGGAAATTGTATTACCATTTGACCCATATTCAGTTTGATCCGAACTCGAGTGGACCCAACACGAATTAACATGAATCCGACTAACCCGAATTCAAATAGGGTCGGGTTCATGTATGTCATTTTTTCCTTGTCCCGACCTGAATTGACCCTGGTAATACCCCTAGCCACAACTATAAATACAAAACTCTTGCACTTTGTTATCTGTTTCAACTACTACACTTGTTTACTTGCCATGTTTGGTATATTTTGTGTTCAAATGACATTTGTGTTCAATCATAATAATACCTAGCCGAATAAGTGTCCTATAAAATTAGACTTAATAGGACTCATATACTAAGTGTCATATTGGGTGATAATCTAATAAGACTAAGCAAAAAATAAGTCCTATAAAATTAGATCTAATAGGACCCATATAGTATGTGTCATATTAGATTATAATCTAATAAGACCATGCAAAAAAAGAGTCCTATAAAATGCAATATAATACGACCATTATATCAGATGTCCTATTAATATCATAATCATACCATAATAAAAAAAGTGTCTTGTAAATCAACTTAATAGGTTCCACTTATAAAGTGTCCTATAAAAAGCCACTATAATATGACTCAAAATTTAATTGGTCGTATAACACGTTTTTTAGGACCCCATTCAAAAAAGTGTCCTACACGAAGGTCCTAAAAGCCCCTTATTTTTATAGTGTGTATTTAACGGAATATCTTTGCACTTTTAATTCTTTTTGTCATTCTTGGTCCTGAAATGATTATTATACCAACAAACAACCAAACATGCAATATTTCACATATTTTCGAGTGATATTTTATGTATATTTGGAGCGTTATCACCCTTATTTGAGTAAAACCAAAGGTTAGGATGAAGAATAATAAAGGGTAGTGGATCTTCTAATCCTTTCACCAAAAGTAATACACCAACAAGGCGGACAAAATCACACATACACATCCATAACGATGGAATAGATACATGCAATTGCTCGCATCCTCATTCGAGTAAGATCCTAGGTTATGGATTAGGAAAGAGAAAATAATTGTTTTTAAATAAAAAGAACAAAATAAATAGATTAAGTCCAAACAAATAAGGTACAATGTTGCTAGCTACTTTCCCGATCATACCCATGAAAAAGACACATAATCATAGACATAAATATCTTGATCACATATCAACAAAAACAACCTTAGTTGGCGTTCCCGTAACGGTCAACTCCCAAACATCCATAATATACATACTTTACAACAATAGTGGTGATATCGACCACTTTATACAAGAAATACATGGTTGATTTATTTCGACCAACATACAACAATACTCTACAGAATCACTTTTTTGTACTTTTCACTTTTTTTGATTTTTTTTATAAACCACTACGAATTTTGGTGTATTTTCACCATCTCACGATCTTAATATATCTGGGTAATTTATCCATAATCCTCCATACTTCGGATATATAAAATAATTATGAAAGTAGTAAAACACACTAAAATATAAGACTAAAAATATACACTACTTTCACATTCCCAATTGCATTGTGTAATTTTACCGACCTAACCGTAGATAGAAAAATCACACACGTACCCAATTGCATTGTGCAATTTTCTGACCTAACCTTAGATAGAAATTTTTTGCATTGCGACACAGGAAATACAATACTTTATACAAAAGCAACTAGCTAGCAACCGATTAAGGACTGAATCTAATAGGGTAGTCTAAGGTGTAAAGTTGTAACGAAATAAATATTTGGTGTAAGAAAAGAATGGAATGGCTCAACAGGTTTTTCTAGGGGTATCTTACTCTAAAAACGAGAGTAAACAAAAGGGTTTATACGGGGGTTAACTAACCAGTGTAGTTAGTTAATATCTCAACATGTATAGGCTTTTTGGGTGTAATATTAAAAATTTACTAGTTTAGAAAATGTCACTCCATCTATTTTAAATAGTACTTATTATTGTGGTATCGAATAGATATACCAAGCCAAGTTCTAAAGATTACAACATCACTGACACACTCATATATATTGTGGAATTTGGGTAAACATTTGGAAATGGAGAAAGGCTAAATTCTCACAATATCTAACAAGGGCTATGTGTGCGGGTTATGTAACTAAAAATTTCACAAGAATATGCTAATTTTTTTTTTCAAATTTAATATTATTAGGCATATTGATGTAAAAATATGGACAAATAAGCGTTTTAATTCTCCTCCCCCCACTTGAAATATACAATGACCTCGTTGTATAAATATAAAATTAAGGACATAAAATTTAAAGAATTAGAATGAGAAACTCCCTTAGGATTTGCTTGGTATGATCCTCCATGTTGCGTTTATGAGCAAGATAATGTGTTGTAAATGCGGGTCTGTATGCCAACATGACTATAACACACAGAATTCTAGAATATAAATACTCCACTAAAGTCGTCATTTTTATTTAGTAAGGTCTTGTATAAGATATAAGAAAAACCAATGCAATTCTATCTCCGGTATTCGACGGATAGAAACAAAAAACTAAAACAAAAAACTGTACAGGGAGTTGATACGCCGTATCCCAAAACCAGGATACGCCATATTAAGGCCTGTAAAAAGTATCTAAGGTACGAGTCAGAATGTCAAATACGCCGTATCATATTCATGAATACGCCATATAGACAAAAATGACAATAATGTTTAAATGTAGAAAAATAAAGGACTGGATAACGTCCAGACCTTCAATACGCTGTATCCATGGAGGTTGGATACACCGTATCACATGTATGGGAAGGCAGACTCGATAAAAATTGAAAAATAACATTCTGGTTTGTCTCCCGGCAAGCACTTTTGTTTACAGAAAAGTCTTTAGGTTACACTTGCTCCTAGCTTTAGTCCCATCCTTATAAAACAATTTATGGTCGAACAAGATGCCAAATGGCACATATAAATTTTTAATAAGATTTATTAGCATCCCGTCGTTAAGATAATTCCATGTCACGATATTAACACATAATTTCTTGATAAAAGTTTCTGTTTTGAAAAATTTACTTGATGTATCATGACTTGTTTCCAAAAGCATATTTGACCCTTGTGCATAGGCACCAACATCGGTATTTATTACATTAGGTAACGGTTCGATAGATAAATCCCCCAAAGATTGTTTGATATTGATTTTATCATCACCATTGCCCATGTCCAATTTTAAATTATCAACGTTAAATGTCTTATAAGAAAATGAATCATTATCGTATATAATAGTGTAATTCTCATCATCGGAATCGGACAATGATATTTTGATTTTCCAATTAACTTTATTGATATGCTGAGGACTTACCGTGGGTTCACATAAGAGCTCAAGTTTAGATGTCAACGCATCATTATAGACTATAGCTGGGAATTACGTTTCAACATATCATAGGAAGTGAACGTCTTCATAATACCTGATCTTACCATATGTAGCTGTTTCCCAGTTATACACCTTACCTTTTCTAAGAGTTTTCTTAGTTTCAAGCCTAATATATTCCTCCATAGTAATGTCGGGGTCGTCCATTTCCTGTAATAAATTTTCTAGGAAAGAAAAAGGTCAAATAGACTAATACGCCATATTTAGTAGACTGAATACGCCATATTGATGATTAAGACGAATACGCTGTATTGGTTTAGAAAAAATTTATACGCTGTATCTAGAAAGATGAATACTCGTATTGAGATTTTGACTCAGAAAATTACAGCAGACTTTACTAATGCATAAAAACAAATAAAACACATAAACACACAATATGCAAAAATATACAATGCAAAAAAACAAACACACAAAACAAAACTAAACTAAAAACACAAAGTCTAAACTAAAATACTAATAAACAAGAATTTAACAACTTCACTCCCCGGCAACGATGCCAAAAACTTGATGTGTCGTTATGCGTAGGTAATATTTATTATCAAGTTTTACATTCATATTTTGCTGACTTTACCTAAAAACAACACTAATAGGTAGTGGACCCAATCAGTTGTAGCTTCGTTGGTAAGTAAGGTGTCAATCACTAAGAGCAAGAGAGTTAATTCCTAAGTCTAACAGTATTTTAGTTATCTATGTTAGTTCTAATCTAAGTTAATCCTAATTCTAAGGTTTAAGGAGGGTTTCAGTCTGATAGACTCGCACGGATTTGGTGGTAACTTAAATCTACTTTTGTCACAATAACACACGCAAGCTGATAATCAGAAGATAGAAGAGCAATCAAGCCTATTTTAAGGAAACTGTATCAATCATGATTAATAAAATATAATAAAGGTTTTCTTATTGGTGCAATGATTGTCTTATCTCGAAGGGATATATCATTCATAGATTTAGGCTGTACTTCTTCCTAAAACCTAGACATGCTAATTTTGTCACAATTAAACGCATCTGCATAAAGCAATCTATGTTGATTATAATCTATCTTAGGAGATTAATAATGGTGATCTTATTAAACTATAGCTCAATAAGTCTTTACTAACTTACTGCTTAACGCCTTCTTATATACTAGTAGTCCACTGTCCGAGTCCTTACCAAGGGAATCAGAACGTCATTTGTTGATCCTAGGTCACCTGCTAGCCCAACTTGTTCACTAAACCAATGGTAAGGATAGGTCATTATTTATGATCCTATGATTCTAGTTATATAAGTTGCTATATGGAGAGCTATCTCAGTTAATCTAGTCTACTTGGTTGGCACAACTAGATCCATTTGATTGATAGGTCGCATACATAAACACATAAGCTAGTACAAATTGATAAACATAATCAACAACAACGATAAATTAAGAAATCGAGATAAACAAACCAAACATTAAATCTTCATAAACATATCTAATACCTAAAGATATTAGCCAATAACCATTGTATTGTATACAAACATAATAAACAAATCGACCAAGGTAACCTAACTAAGTTAAACGAATGATACCAAAAATTGAATGATTATTATAGTATAGATGATTACAAGGTGTTTACTATGGAATTAAGCACGATGCGAGACCTTCTTTGCTCTTCTTGGCTTCTGAAAATTGACTTATGTTGTTAAGGTTTCGAAAATATATTTAAGCACACCCTAAACTTGTGTTTAGGGATTTGTATTTATAGTGTCTAGAAAATTTTCGATACGCCGTATTGGTTGAGGTCAATACGGCGTATTGGGGGTTTCTTAGAGTAGGGTCCACGATTATAATATTCTAGAATATTCTTTACTTGATCTTTAATACGGCGTATAGACATTCTGGATACGGCGTATAAGGCTTCAAATCTTTGTGGTTTCTTGTGAAGTACAGGCACATATACGCCGTATCTTCCTTGATGGATACGACGTATAGGTTTTCAGAATAGTAATCTTTAGATTTTTCCATTTAAGCTTTAAAATGCGTGCCTTTTAGCATAATTTCACCAATTACTCCATAATTGCTGCAAATATCAAGTATAAACAATTAAGTACCAATTCGTGCAAAAATTATAAAAATGGATAAGAAACATAGGATAAATAATGCTATAAAAGTGACGTTATTTGATGTCATCACTCCTCTTATCTTCTAAAAATCAAATCTGGTGGTTACTGCCTTTCTCTCAGTCTTTGGTATAAAAATTGCACACTAAATTCATATTTAGGTCTTGGTATTTATAGCCTCTGTAATTTGGTTGATACGCCGTATTGAAGTATCTGAATACAGCATGTTGGAGTTTTCTTGGAGTGTGGACTACGATTATAATATTCTAAAATATTCAATACTTGATCTTCGATACGACGTATAGTGTCTTCTATATAAGGCGTATGGATTCTTTATGTCTTTGTGGTTCTCGTGAAGTTTGAGCGTAGATACACCGTATCTTCCTTGATGGATACGACGTATTGATTGTTAGAACAACAGATTCTTGATTTCTTCATTTAAGCTCCAAAAATTCGTGTCTTTTACTTAAACTTCATCAATTGCTTCATATTTACTACAAATAACTAATATAAACAATTAAGTATAAATTCATGCATAAATTAATATAGAATGAGCAATTTATCTAGGATAAATGATGCTATAAAATAGATATTATTTGATGTCATCAATGATTTAATTACTTTACACACCTTATGCTCATTTCCAGGTATAATAAATCCTCCTGGTTGCTTCATATATACAACCTCTTCCAAATCACCATTCAAGAATGCTATTTTGACATCCATTTGATGGATCACTAGATTATAAGTTGTTGCTAAAGCAATCAATAATCTAATTGTGGATATTCAAGCAACAGGAGAATAGGTATCAAAGTAATCGATTCCTTCCTTTTTTCTAAAGCCTTGGATAACCAGTCTAGCTTTAAACTTGTCAATGGTTCCATCAACTTTCATCTTCCATTTGAAGATCTACTTGCAACCCAAAGGTTTGCAACCTGGTGGTAAATCAGATAAAACCCATGTCTTATTTTCCATAATAAAGTCTATCTCATCATTGATTGCTTCTTTCCAGAATACAACATCACAAGATTGCATAGCTTCATCAAACGTTCTTGGATCCTCTTCTATACTGTAACAGTAAGAATATTGAGGTCCAATCTCATCTCTTAATCCCATAACTAAATATAATTGAAAATTAGATCCGAATGATTTAGCTACCCTTGCTCTATTACTCCTATGAGTTATAAGAGTTCAATTGGAGTTTCACAAATTTGATCTTTATTTAAACTTGGCATCATACTTTTAGGTCTACGTATTGAAGTGAATCATTTTTCATTAAACATTGCATCTCTTGACTCTATAACCGAATTAACAGATATATATTCATGAGGTTCTATTACATAGAATCTATATGCCTTGGAATGCTCAACATATCAAAAAGATGCAATCAATAACTTTTTACACCCAAATTTATCCTTTTGGGTTCTAGGAGTCTTACAACAGCCCTACAACCCCAAACTCGTAAATATGACAAGTTAAGTCATTTTTGTACCTAAGTTCATATAGGATGACTTTGTTCATTTTATTAGGAACTATATTTAATAAATAACAAGCCGTTCACATGGCTTCACCCCAAAATCCTTCACTCTAACCCAAGTAAGATAACATGAAATTAACCATTTCTTTAAGAGCTCTATTTTTTTCCTTTCGGACACACCATTTTTTTGTGCTATATAAGGAGCCGTAGTCTCATGTATAATTCCTATAGATTGAAATAAACAGGATCATAATATTCAACACCTCTATCCGTGCATAAATTTTTAATTAAATCATTTGGTTACAACTCAACCACAGTTTTATAGATTTTAAATTTATCTAAGGCTTCATCTTTAGCATGGCATAGATAAACATAACAAAATCTAGATGAATAGGTATCAAAGTAATTGATTCTTCCTTTTGTCTAAAGCCTTGGATAACCAGTCTAGCTTTAAACTTGTCAATGGTTCTATCAACTTTCATCTTTCATTTGAAGATCCACTTGCAACCCCAGGTTTGCAACCTGGTGGTAAATCAGATAAAACCCATGTATTATTTTCCATAATTGAGTCTATCTCATCATTGATTGCTTCTTTCCAGAATACAACATCACGAGATTATATAGCTTCATCAAACGTTCTTGGATCCTCTTCTATACTGTAACAGTAAGAATATTAAGGTCTAATCTCATCTCTTGATCCCTCAACTAAATATAATTTAAAATTAGATCCGAATGATTTAGCTACCCTTTCTCTATTACTCCTATGAGTTGTAGGAGTTCAATTGTAGTTTCACCAATTTGATCTTCATTTGAACTTGGCATCAGACTTTTAGGTCTACGTATTGAAGTGAATCGTTTTTCAGCAAACATTGCATCTCTTGACTCTGTAACCGAATTAACGGATATATATTCATAAGGTTCTATTACATAGAATCTATATGCCTTGGAATGCTCAACATATCAAAAAAGATGCAATCAATAACTTTTTCACCTAAATTTATCCTTTTGGGTTCTGGGAGTCTTACAACAGCCATACAACCGCAAACTCGTGAATATGACAAGTTAAGTCATTTTTTGTACCTAAGTTCATATGGGGTGACTTTGTTTATTTTATTAGGAACTATATTTAATTAAATACAAGCCGTTCACATGGCTTCACCTAACATGAAATTAACCATCTCTTTAAGACCTCTATTTTTCCTTTCGGACACACCATTTTGTTTTGGGGTATAAGGAGCCGTAGTCTCATGTATGATTCCTACGGATTGAAATAAATAGGATCATAATATTCACCACCTCTATCCGTGCATAAATTTTTAATTAAATCATTTGGTTGTAACTCAACCTTAGTTTTATAGATTTTAAATTTATCTAAGGCTTCATCTTTAGCATGGCGTAGATAAACATAACAAAATCTAGATGCATCATCTATAAAGGTGTATACATACTTCTTATTCCCTAAGGAAGGAGTGGCATGAAAATTACATAGATCACTATGTATCAATTATAAAACATTAGAATATCGTTTTATATCTTTGAAAGGTTGTCTAGTGATTTTAGTTAACATGAAAGTGTTACATTTTTCTAGGTAATATCAAATCCTGGAATTAAATTATCCTTAGACATAGCAAGCATACATTTATAGTGAACATATCCTAAACGTGCATGCCACATAGAAGAATCAACATCTTTAGAACTAATCATGCAAACACTAAAAGTATTAGGAACTTTATTGAGATTTAACATAAACACGCCTTTATTATAGTAACTGAAACCAACAAATACATCATGTCTTGATAAGATGTACTTATCAGATTCATACACTTGTTTATAACCATACTTATTTAACACAGATCCGGATATAAGGTTTTTCCTAAGCCCCGGTACATACACAACATTAACTAAAGTAATAGTTTTTACAAAACTGAATTCTAAAACAACATTTCCACGACCAAGTATGGGTTTGGTAGACTCGTCGCCTATATGAAGAACGGATCCATCTTGCACCGAATGAAAAGTATCAAACCATCAATGATCCTTACATGCATGATAAGTTGCACCCGAGTCAATCCACCAAGCAAATGCGTCATCTTGTACATAACATATTTAAAAAATATGTGACACATAATGATTAAAAGGAATTACATCAAAGTCAAAATTCAGACCTTGTGATGATTTAGGATCCTGGTATGTGTTTAATTACACATACCTTTGACCACTAAAAACGGACTTAAATGACTAAAAACGTACAAAAAATACATTGTATTTGTATGTTTTGCATTTATATTGTGCAAGATACGGATATCTAAGAAAAGAACAAAAATCGAAGCCAAAATGACAAAATTGAGCACGAGAACGGAAAGACCGTGAGAAGTCAAAAAGACCAAGTCAAAGTCAACAAAAAAGTCAAAGTCAAAGTCAACCCCGAGAAGGGCATTGGAAAGAGCATCGAAAACCAAACCTGAAAACCTAAATTGCCAAAAGTGGGCCCACCCGTACCCACCTAGTGGGCCCGTGTCAACCCACATATATCTTTATAAGCCTTAAGCCTTCTAAAAGGCCCAAGTCCTTTTAAACCATACCCGGCCTAACAACTAGCCCAACCCCGAGTCCCTCTAATTCTCGGGAGATCCTTATTAACAACCGGACGTGCTTTGATTGATGTGTATGAAGGAGAATTAACTCTTCGTGTTGGAAAAGAAGCTGTAACATTCAATCTTGATCAAACTTCGAGAAATTCCTCTAATTATGATGATATGACGGCGAACCGAATCGACGTCATTGAAATGGCTTATGAGGAGTATTCTCAAGAAGTTCTCGGTTTCTCCGATGTGATCGCGAGTGGCAATCCCACTCCTTATTATGACCCGATCGTTTCTACCTCTTCTCCGACTCTCACTCCCTTCGGGGATAGTGATTTTCTTCTCGAGGAAGTCGACGCTTTCCTTGCTCTTGAAGATGATCCAACTTCACCAGAAGTTGATGACTCTTATTATGACCTGGAAGGGGACATTCTTCTTCTTGAAGCATTTCTCAATGATGATCTATCATTACCCCCTCCCACTCAAGGAAATTATTTGCCTAAAATTTGAAAAGAACTTAAAGTTTGTGAAGCTAAAACTGATAAATCTTCAATTGATGAACCTCCCGAGGTCGAACTCAAGGACTTACCTCCTCATCTCGAATGCGCATTTTTGGAAGGTGACGACAAGTTACCCGTTATAATTGCTAAAGACTTGAGTGTCGAGGAAAAAGCCGCTCTCATAAAGGTTTTGAAGTCACACAAGCAAGCCATCGCTTGGAAACTCTTCGACATCAAGGGTATTAACCCGAAGTTTTCTACTCACAAGATTCTTATGGAAGAGGACTACAAACCGGCGGTTCAACACCAAATACGGGTGAATCCAAAGTTCCATGATGTCATCAAAAAGGAGGTTAAAAAACTTCTTGACGCCAGATTAATTTACCCGATCTCGGATAGTCCTTGGGTAAGCCCTGTACATTACATAACAAAAAAAGGTGGCTTTACCGTTGTTGAAAATGATGAAGACGTGTTAATTCCTACTCGATTGGTTACGGGTTGGCGTGTATGCATTGACTACCAAAAGTTAAATGAAGCCACCCGTAAAGAC
>BQNB010116122.1:0-21422 GCA_026074375.1 Tanacetum coccineum
GACAATCCAAGTAATGGGATTTTTACCAATGCATCTTATGATGATAAGGGTGCAGTGGCTAACTTCACTAATTTAGAAACCACTGTGAATGTTAGTCCTATTCCCACATCAAGGATATACTCCATTAATCTTACAACTCAAATTCTTAGAGATCCAACCTCAGCAGTTCAGACAAGGAGCAAAGTACACAAAAGTTTTGGAGCTTATGCTTTTGTTAGCTATATTCAAAAGCAAAGAAGAAATAATCACAAGGATTTCCAGCACTGTTTGTTTTCTTGATTCCTTTCTCAGATTGAACCCAAGAAGATATCTCAAGCTCTTGAAGATGAAAGTTGAGTTGATGCTATGCAGGAAGAGCTGCTGCAATTCAAGATTCAAAAAGTTTGGATTCTTGTTGATTTGCCTTTTAAAAAGAGGGTAATTGGGACAAAATGGGTTTATAGAAATAAGAAGGATGAAAGAGGTGTTGTAGTTACAAATAAGGCAAAGTTGGTTGCCCAAGGATATAGACAAGAGGAAGGGATAGACTATGATGAGGTTTTTGCTCCTGTGGCTAGGATTGAAGCCATTAGGATCTTTTTGGCCTTTACTTCTTATATGGGATTCATAGTTTATCAGATGGATGTGAAGAGTGCCTTCTTGTATGCCACAATTGATGAGGAGGCGTATGTATCTCAACCTCCAGGTTTTATAGATCCTAGGTTCCCTAATAAGGTCTACAAGGTTGTGAAAGCTTTATATGGTTTACACTAAGCTCCTAGAGCCTGGTATGCTACTTTATCTACTTTCTTATTGAAGAGTGGATACAGAAGAGGAACTATTGACAAGACTCTTTTTATCAAGAAGGACAAAAATGATATCATGTTAGTATAGGTTTATGTGGATGACATTATTTTTGGTTCTGCAAAGAGGTCTTGGTGTGATGAATTTAAGGCATTGATGATGAGTAGATTTTAGATGAGTTCTATGGGAGAGCTCACCTTCTTTCTTGGATTACAAGTTAAACAAAAAGAAGATGGTATTTTTATAAGTCAGGATAAGTATGTTGCAGAGATCCTGAAGAAATTTGATTTTGTTAGTGTGAAGACTGCCAATACTCCTATTGAGACCCAGAAGTCTTTGACCAAGGATGAAGAAGCTGCTGATGTAGATGTACATCTTTATAGATCCATGATTGGCTCTTTAATGTACTTGACTGCTTCTAGGCCTGATATTATGTTTACAGTCTGTGCTTGTTCTAGGTTTCAGGTAACTCCAAAGACCTCCCATCTTAATGCTATAAAGAGAATCTTTAGGTACCTAAAGGGTAAACCCAAACTGAGCCTTTGGTATCCTAGAGTGTCATCATTTGACCTGGAATCCTACTCAGATAATGACTATGCTGGAGCAAATCTTGATAGGAAATCCACAACAAGATGTTGTTAATTTCTTGGCAGGAGACTTATTTCATGGCAATGAAAGAAGCAGACAATTGTGGCTACTTCTACTACAGAGGCAGAATATGTTGCTGCTGCAAATTATTGTAGGCAAGTTTTGTGGATTCAAAATCAAATGCTAGACTATGTTCAATTTTATGAACACAAAGATCTACATTGATAATGAGAGTACTATGTGCATTGTAAAGAATCCAGTATTTCACTCCAAAACAAAGCATATTGAAATTAGGCACCACTTCATTAGGGATGCTTATGAGAGATACTTCCTGGTGCTAAAGATTCACACTGATGACAATTGTAAGCTGATTTTTATATCCAAAGCTTGCTTTTGATGTTAGCAGGTTCAATTTCTTGATTGTTAACATTGGAATGATCAATCAATAGGCTGCATTAGTTAAGGGGAGGCAAGATGATTTGTTGTACAGTTTGTATGGAATGTTATGTGCGCAGAAGAATCTTGACAATGGTGATGTTTTTCATAGAATTATTTGGGTTCTAGAGTGCAATTGAAGAGAGCTATAGATGGTACTAAAGAGCTCTTGTTGCCAAACTTCTTCAATTTTTGGTTAACAAAAGTTAGTACCGATAGGCTTATCGTTTGTACCGACAGGCAAAGTCTGTACCGCTATAAAGCCGTTGGAGAAAATACCGCCAAGGGTCTAAAGTGTAAATTGTAACGGTTTCTTTGATCTTGGGTTTGTTCAACCTATATAAACCCATCTCAATTGCACAATTTACTCACATAATATCTCCTAATCGCTCTCTTTCAACAACCCTAATCTTTTCATCACCGACAACCATCAATTCGTCAAGTATGGCTGCTCTTGAATCATGCCCTAAACACAACATGATCGCTTATTTAGAGAAGACTGATGGGAATACTGAGTTCCATGAGATTATGGACTTTCTTACACGAAGCTCAATTTACTATGCTCTCACTGTAAGTCCTGTAGTCTCTACTACCTTTGTTGAACAGTTCTGGATGTCTGCTAAATCCAAAACAATCAACAATGTTAGGTATATTACTGCCACAGTTGCTGGCAAGCCTGTAACTATCTCAGAGGCATCAATAAGAAGTGATCTTCTTTTTGATGATGCTGATGGGATAGATACTTTGAACAATCAGGCTATATTTGATACTATTCAGCTAATGGGGTATGAGGGGGACCTAACTGTCTTAACATTTAACAAAGCCATGTTTTCACCTCAATGGAAATTTATTTTTCATACCATGAATCACTGCATAAGTTCTAAAAGCACTTCTTGGGATCAAATTCCTACTAATATTGCCACAGTAGTGATTTGTTTAGCAACTAATCAAAAATATAATTTTTTAAAATTAATTTTTAATGGTATGATGAGACACTTGGATGCAAAGAAAAAGTTTTTTGTTATGTATCCAAGATTTATTTTAGTCTTTTTGGCTACACAGTTAAAGAATGTGCCTGTTCCTTTAGATCACTTCCCTATTAATGCCCTGACTAGTAAGGTTTTGTCATTTATGGTTAAAAAGGGTAAAAACTTTTCAGGGAATGTCACACCATTATTTGACTCTATGTTGGTTCAACCAACAGAGGATGAGGGTGAAGCTTCAGAAAGACCATCTGAATCCCAACCAATACCCTCTCCTCCTCACCCAAGTGAAGACCAACCTGAGTCACAGCCTGACCCATCTCTCAGACCTTCTCCTTCAATCCCTATTCCTGATTCCAATCCAGAGGGTTCTGGTGGGAATCATGGAGGTCAGTCATCCAGTGATAGATCCCTATCAGGGAATGAGGATGGCCTGACACTCCAAAGTGTATATGATCTTTGTATTTCTTTGTGTAAACAGGTCACAATTCAAGCTAAAGAAATTAAAGATTTGAAGGCACAGATCAAGAAGCTTAAGAAGAAGGCCAGACCTGTGATCACACACCATAAAGCTTGGATGAAGAGTGTTTCCATGAAGACAAGATTGGCAGGAAAGAAATCTATGCAGAAAAAGTGGATGCAGAAGGAGTCTGTATCCAAACAGGGGAGGAAAACTGCCAAATCTAAACCAACTGCACACAAGGATCAAGCTTTTGATGATCCTGATGATTTTGGTCCAATAGATTACATGGAGACTGAGGATGCTCACAATGAAAAGGGAGTAAGTACTGAAGATCAAGTTAATACCGTCAAGCCAGATGAAGGTACCGACAAGCCAAAAGTTAGTACCGACAAGATTGATGAAGGTACTGCTGAGCTTAAAAATGGAAATTCAGATGAAAATGCTACTCCAACAGCTACTCCAATAGTTTTTGGAGATGATGAAACCATTGCTGAGTTTTTGGTATCCATGAGCCAAAATAAGGCTAAGCAAAAAGGAGTTGAGATTAAAGATGCTGAAGACTCTAATAGACCAAGGCCTACATCAACAAGATCATTGTTAACATTGAAGCCTCTTCCTAAAATTGATCCTAAAGATAAAGGCAAGAAAGTTCTTGAGGAAGAAGCTGAGTCAGATGCTGAATCAGAAGGGGTTAATGAAGCTGAAAGAAAGTTTGCTCAGCTTGCTAATGATGAAGAGATAGCCAGAAAGGTTCAAGAGGAATGGGAAATAGAAGAGAAAAACAAAAAGTTGGCTAAAGAGGAAGCTACTAAGGTTGCACTTATAAGGGATTATTGTGACAACCATGACTTGAGCAGGTTAGTCAAACCGTTAGTGTTGACTTATATGTCTGTTGCAAAGTATGGTTTATGAGATTCCATGTATTTATATGTGTTTTTATGTGTTAATGAGGTATTGGTAATTAATCTATTGAGTGTGATCATCTCAATGAGATTAGAATGATGGGAAAATTTGTTACGTTCATTTCGTTCATTTTTAATGACAATGAAATGATTGTTGATAATTGAGCATTTGCAAGTTAATTGGTAAGTAAATATATACGTATACGTATTTTGTGTTAGTTATCTAAGATAGGTTTAGCGTTTAAGTGTTAGATTAAGAAAATGGAAAATTTCTATTTTTAGAAAGTTAGGTTCGAAATGAATAGTTATTTTTAGAAAGATAGTAAACTGCGTTTATGTAAAAAGGTATAGTCAAATTAATTAAGGTTTTTATAAAAATTAAAGGAAATATAAATAAATGTATATTTATTAAAATAATAAAAAAATAAAAAAAAAGAGATAAAGGCCATTCGGCCGGTTTTGGAGATAAAGAAGAAAAAAATAATTAGAATCCTAGTTTATATCTAGGACCTAATTAGATTTAGTTTAAAACACAACTAGGGTGCCTATATATACTAAAGCTAGAATCCCTAATCCCTCACACCCTATTGTCGACCGGCCATAAGAAGGAGAAAAGAGAAGACGAAATTTCTCTTGGTTTAATCTTAAGGTACGAATTCGATTTGTTAATTCTAGTTCGTTTATTTTTCTAGTAACTTAGTTATGATGGATTAAGGTTTAAATTTAGTTTTATAAATTAGGGTATTTAATTTCAAGAAATTTTATGATATATTAATGTTAGTTTAATCATTTGATTAATTAGATTAGCGATATGATCATGCGTTAGGGCTTAGATCACTTGAATTAGGCGTTTAACTCACTGCAAAAAGTTAGGCAGTTTTGTAACGAGCATAACTCGGTCATAAAAGATCAAATAAATAATTTACAGCATACTGGAGATAACCTCATAGAGTCTACTTTCTAGAAAAGTCAGCCTCATAAGTTTTTATGGTCGGGAAGTAGGTCAAATGGTCATTACAAAATCAGTGTGTAAAACAGTGACGAATTTCAGTTTTGGTTTTGATTTTTCTAAAAATACTTAGACACTGAGTTAGAGGCTCTAAGTCACGTGGAAGTTAGTTCATATATTGTGTGTGACCTCTGAATTTTTTCTAAGGTCATAGTGGGGTCTAAGTTGGGTAATTAATGCCATACTTTTAGAAGGTCAGATTCTGGACGAATTTTAAACACTTTGGATTAATGAATTTCTAAGGGGTATTTATAAAAGGGTAGTGACTTTGGGAGAGCTATGAGAGTTATAGGACATATATGTGCATGGTGCATTTGGTTTGAATTATGGGAGTGTTTAAGTTAGTGCGTTTTGGCACGCAAGTGAGAGTAAAAATTTCTGCTTAAAACCAGAAAGTTAAGGAATAGCATTTAAGTAAATGTGAATTGTGTAAGAATGGATTAACGGTTTTTATATGATTACAAGATTTGATAGATAGCCTAGGTATACCATCTAGTTGAGGTTACATCATTTTGGGTTGAATGCCTAATTGATGGTAACTAATAATGTGTTTAATTGTTAGATTGTTCGTGAAATTTTGTGAAGTTTTGATTGGATCTTTTGGAAGCTAAGCATCAGGTGAGTTTCATAGCCCCTTTTTCTTATGTTTTATTGGGGTGAAAATGATGCTATGTGTTAAACTGTTTTAGTTGCTGTGATTATTTGCTACGTGATTATTGTTTCATGAATAGTTCGGTTAGGAGTGGTCTTTGCTACTAAACTCAATACAGAATGAAGGGTTCGAATTTAATACCTACTGATTTGTGAGATATGCTCCATGGCTTAGTGATGAATTAGAGTGGGCTTTGTGGTATGCTCCATGGCTTAGTGATCAATTGGAGTAGTTTGTGATGTGATTAGTTCGGTTGGGAGTGGTCTTTACTACTCAACTCAAACCAACTGAAGGGTTGAAATAATACTCAATGATGTGTGGTCCAGGCCTAAGTATAAGTTCCAGCTGGTAGACTTTTAGGTGCGTAAGTGACATATGGATCGGGGGTAACGTTCCTACCTAGTTGTTGTAATGGATCGGGGGTAACGTTCCTACCTAGTTGTTGTAATGGATCGGGGGTAACGTTCCTACCTAGTATGTGGATTGCATGTTTGCATAATTGTCCTATATTGTTTTGATAATCGCAGTAATTGGTTTTGAAAAGTTTATAATGTGAGTCTTAAACCTATGACTCTCACCAACCTTTGTGTTGACGTTTTAAGCATCATTTTCAGGTGAGCGTGATGGAAATAAGATTGAAAGAAGTGGCTAGTAAGAGACCATAGGATGTCATGAAGATTTTTATTTCTTGTCTTGGATTTTTGCATTGATTGATTTTGGATAATTGTTGCATGTCTTTCTATTGGCGAGAACTTTCGTTTCATCAATAAAGACGCCTTTTGGATTTTTGGTTAGGTTTTGGGTATTGTTATGACACTATGTGTCTTTGCTTTACTTTAGCTTTCATTTTAGTATTCTCTATAGAGACACCATGTGTTGTGATGATATCCATTCTTGTTTACGCCTCGCGTTTCCGCCTTGGCGGGGTGTGACAGATTGGTATCAGAGCTGATGGTTATAGAGAACTAGGTGGTTGGGCCTAGACTATAGCTTAAGGGTCCCTCATATAGATGCATTTAGGGCTTATGTGTAAGTATATACTAATTATGCTTATTTTCCCAAAGTTTTATAAAGTACCTTATACTATATACTATATATATATATAAGTTCAGTTTTCTTTGTTATTTCGAGATCTGTGTCCTGATATAGTCTATGTTGTGTGATCTATTATAGTATGTCTCCTCCTATCCGTAGAAAATATCATGCTTCAGTGGCTTTTGCAACTGGGTGTAAGAGGATTAACAAAATCAGACGGGGTAACCGCAAGATTCGAGTTCCCATTGCTATGTGGCCTTGTAAAGTTGAAGAAAAGATGACGTTGAAAGAGGTTGACGGAAAAACAATTCAGGAGTTTGAAACGAAGATAATTGCCAAGGATGGCACTATCACCAGAGTTCCGGGAATATTTCAAGGGTACGAAACGTCAGAAGAAGAGTCAGTGGAACGACCAAGGGAACGCGACCTGTACGAATTTGTGAATCATCCACAACTTCAGCAAAGGAGTCACAGGAATGAGTTTGCACCACATTGGCTACCCCAGTCAAGTGGTAACATGAATGGATGGTTAGTAGAGGACGAGGATGAAGTTGAAAGGAATGAAGTGGATTCAGACCTTGAGTCTACTGCAAGTAGCAAGCCTGTGTGGGAGAAGACCACTAAAGATGATCGTGACTGTGCGTCTTATCACTGTCCATGGTGTTCCAAGTAGTTGTTATGTGTTAGCTTGTTTTGTTTTCTTTCGGCGTTTGGAGCCATATTAGGGATGTTATTTTCGATGTTGGATTTTAAGTATTAATGATAAAAGTGATTACTAGGATTATTCTTTGTGTTATGTGTTGGGTTTATTTGTTTCAAGGTGCTATGTGGTGTGTTTAATTGTATGAAGTGTCTTCATAGGAGGGAGTACAACTGTGAAAGGGGGCATCTATAATTATGGTGGCCAACATAATTATACATGCGCCACGACACAGGTGGACTTGCAAGTATGATTACATGGATTATTGTTGGTGTAGTATGTATGCATATGGTTATTGATTGTATAGTGAGATCCTGATCTGTATTATATCGTCTAATGAATATAATTTTTATATCTTATAGAAAATGGCTCCAAACCGACGAAGTGGTCCTAGCAGTAGCAACAACAACGAAAATCCCGACGTTGCCACTATCATCGCACAGCAACTACAAGCCATCATCACTCAAGTAGCTAACAATGCGAACAATGCTAATAATGGTAATAACGGTGGTGGAAATGGAAATGATGGGAACAACGGATGCTCTTTTAAGGCATTCCAATCCTGCAATCCCAAGGAGTACGATGGGAAAGGTGGTGCAATAGCGCTTACTCGTTGGATCGAGAAAATGGAAAATGTAATTGATAACAGTGGGTGTGCCGAGAACCAAAAAGTGAAATATGCTACCAGCTCACTAGTAAATAAGGCCTTGACTTGGTGGAACACCCAATGTCAAGCAAGAGGACGTGTGGCTGCAATGGCTTTATCATGGAACGATTTTAAAGCATTAATGGTTGAAGAATTCTGCCCAAGTAATGAAATGGAAAAGTTGGAGAATGAGTTCTGGAATCACAAGATGGTAGGAGCTAATCATGCTGCCTACACAGATAGATTTCATGAGTTGGCCAAGTTGGTCCCACATTTAGTTACACCTAAGTCATCTCGTATTAAGAGGTACATTGCTGGACTGGTTCCTGAGATTAGAGGAATGCTTCTGCAACCCAACCAACTACTATTCAGACTACAATATTGAGGGCTGGAATTCTTACTAATGAAGCAGTCAGCTGCGGTACTTTGACAAAAGGTAGTGATAAGAGAAAGGGAGTGGATAAGCCTAGTAAGACTAGAGGATTTTGGAAAGACAACAAGAAGGCAAAGACGGGAACTGGGTTCGTGGCAACAACTCCTGCTAGAAATGAAGCTGGGAACTCAAATCCTAAGTGTAACAAGTGCTTTACTCATCACCCAGTAAATGGATTCTGCAGATTGTACTTCAATTCTCAGAAACCGGGTCATTTTGTCAGGGATTGTCGGGCACTGGTTAGGCAAGTAGCTCCAGTGAATGCTGTAAGAATGAATAACAATCCGAGAGTGTGCCACGAGTGTGGTAGTCTAGATCATTTCCACAATACTTGTCCCAAGTTGAATCGAGCACCTGGACAAGTTGGAAATCAATTGGCTTTGGAGGGCAGCCGAAATAACCAAAGCAATGGAAATCAGGTTAGAGGAAGAGCTTTCAACGTGAATGTGAATGCAAATGGAGCGGGTCCAGGATCCCTAAAATTGTAACGGGGTACGTTCTCTTGAATGATCACTTTGTTACCATTTTTATTTGATTCTGGGAAGCGATTTTAGTTTCATATCTACTAAATTTGTGCTTTTAATGTGAATACCTAGTTTGTGGAATCAATGGTTATGTGATAGAAGTAGCTGATGGTAAGAAAGTGGAAGTAGATAGAATTATCCGTGACTGCAAACTAGAACTAGGAAGTTCTCTGTTTAGCATAAACTTAATACCTTTAGGTCATGGAAGTTTCGATGTGATTGTGGGAATGGACTGGTTGTCCCAGCATAAGGCTGTAATCGTATGTCATGATAAAGTAGTAGAAATACCCGTGGAGGATGGTAGGATCCTTAGGGTACATGGAGAACGAGCTGTAGGAATCACCAAAGCATTGAAGAGTGCAAAGGAGGATGAACCAAAGTTGAACGACATATCCGTAGTACGTGAATTTGAGGATGTGTTTCCAGAAGACTTGTCAGGATTGCCTCCGCAACGGCAGGTGGAGTTTCGCATAGATCTAGTTCCTGGAGCGACGCCAATTGCGAAGTCTCCATATCGTTTAGCGCCTTCAGAGATGCAAGAATTGTCTGGGCAGCTGCAAGAGTTGCAAGACAAGGGTTTCATACGACTGTATTCTCCATGGGGAGCGCTAGTTTATTCATTAAAAGAAGATGGTTCGCTTCGTATGTGCATCGTTATAGTGAACTGAACAAGTGACGGTTAAGAATCGTTTTCATTTCCTAGGAGTGATGATTTGTTTGACCAACTTTCAGGGATCGCGATTTTTTCTCCCAAGTAGAACCTTCGGGTCAGGTTATCATCAACTACCGTGCATGAAGACGACATTACTAAGACGGAATTCCGAACCACGATCCGGACATTTTGAGTTTACGATAATGCCTTTTGGGTAACCAATGCACTGCAGTTTTCATGATCTGATGACAGGGTTTGTAAAACCGTACTTAGATAAAGTTTGTTATTGTGGTAATCGATGACATTTAATCTATTAAAGACGAAGAAGGACCATGAAGTTCATTTGGGTCTTGGTGTTGGAATTAAACGGTTAGTAAGGAGAAGCTGTATGCCAGTTCTCAAGTGTGAAGTTTGGTTGCAAAGAGGTGAATTTCTTGGTCATGTTGTGGGGAGGTAAACCAGAATGGTATCATGTAGGTCCAAGCAAAAATAGGAAGCAGTAAAGAAGTGGCAAGACCCTACGACGCCTTGAGATTTGTCATTTTTGGGATTAGCCTGTTATTATCGTCGGTTTATAGCAAATTTTTCCAAATTGCTAACCTTTACCTCGTTAACTCATAAGAATCAAAAGTATGTGTGGGGTGTGGAGCAAGAAGAAGCTTTTCAAACTTTAAAGAATAACTTGTGTGATGCACCAATATTGACACTACCTGATGGAGTGGAAGACTTCGTGGTTTATTGTGATGCATCAAACCAAGGATTGGGTGGTTTCTCATGCAAAGTGGCAAAGTTATTGGCTATGCATCCAAGGCAACATGAAAAAACCATGAGAAGAATTATACAGGCATGATTGGAACTGGAGCGGTTGTATTTGATCTTAAGGCTTGGAGAATTATTTGTATGGTTATAAGAGTGTTATCTTTTACGATCACAAAAGTCTTCAAACACATTTTCTAATGAAGGAACTGAATATGTGGCAAAGAAGATGGATTGAGTTGTTTAGTGATTATGAGTGCGAGATTCGTTACCATCCTGGTAAGGCGAATGTGGTGGCTGATGCACTTAGTAGGAAGGAACGGTTGAAACCAAGACGTGTGAGGGCCATGGCGATGACGGTCCAACCAGGACTGAAGGAAAGGATACAAGTAGCCCAAATTGAGGCGCTTAGACAAGAGAATATACTTATGGAGAATCTGCATGGATTAGATCAGCAGATGGAAAAGAAGGAGGGTGAGAGTTTGTATTTTATGGACCGTATATGGGTCCCATTGATAGGAGACATGAGATCGATAATTATGGACGAAGCTCACAAGACTAAGTATTCTGTACATCCGGGAGCTGATAAGATGTATTATGACCTTCGGGATAGGTATTGGTGGCCAGGAATGAAGAGAGATATTGCAACGTATGTTAGTAAGTGTTTGACGTGTTCTAAGGTGAAAGCAGAGCATCAAAGGCCTTCGGGCTTACTGCAACAACCTGAGATACCTGAATGGAAATGGGATAAAATCGCTATGGATTTTATTACCAAGTTACCTAGGTCTAAGAGTGGAAATGACACGATTTGGGTCATAGTCGACAGATTGACCAAGTCGGCCCATTTCTTAGCCATACGAGAGGACTATAGTACTGAAAAATTGGCAAAGATCTATGTCGATGAAATAGTCGCGAGACATGGAGTTCCGGTGTCTATTATTTCGGATAGAGATGGACGATTTACGTCACGTTGTTGGCAGACAGTGCAAAAGGCTTTGGGAACAAGGTTGGATATGAGTACGGCTTATCATCCCCAAACAGATGGGCAAAGTGAGCGTACAATTCAAACTTTAGAAGATATGTTAAGGGCTTGTGTAATTGATTTTGGTGGTAGTTGGGATGTTCATCTACCATTAGCTGAGTTTTCTTACAATAATAGCTATCATTCGAGTATTAAATGTGCTCCGTTCGAAGCTTTGTACGGAAGGAAGTGTAGGTCGCCTATTTTATGGGCTGAGATGGGAGAAAGTAGCTTGATTGGACCTGAGTTGATTCAAGAAATGACTGATAAAGTTGTGTTGATAAAGGAGAAGCTCAAAGCAGCAAGAGATCGTCAAAAGAGCTATGCTGACAATAGACGTAAACCATTGGAATTCGAAGTAGGAGATCGAGTGATGTTGAAAGTTTCACCTTGTAAAGGTGTAATACGTTTTGGGAAAAAGGGAAAGTTAGCACCAAGATACGTAGGAGCATTTGAGATTCTTGAAAGGATCGGTCTTGTGGCTTATCGAGTGAGATTGCCGGAGGAATTAAGTGGGGTACATGATACGTTTCTCGTGTCAAACTTGAAGAAATGTTTGGCAGATGCTAGTTTACATGTGTCATTAGATGAGATAAAGGTTGACAAAACTCTTCGTTTTGTTGAGAAACCCGTAGAGATAATGGATCGCGAAGTTAAGAGTTTAAAGCGTAGTGAGATAGCGTTAGTAAAGGTTCGTTGGAATTCCAAGCGTGGCCCTGAGTTTACTTGGGAACGCGAGGATTATATGAAGTCTAAGTATCCTCAGTTGTTTGTTGATCGTGCTGATTCATTGGCTAGTTAAATCTCGGGACGAGATTTCCTCTAAGGAGGGGATAATGTGACAACCATGACTTGAGCAGGTTAGTCAAACCGTTAGTGTTGACTTATGTGTCTGTTGCAAAGTATGGTTTATGTGATTCTATGTGTTTATATGTGTTTTTATGTGTTTATGAGGTATTGGTAATCAATCTATTGAGTGTGATCATCTCAATGAGATTAGAATGATGGGAAAATTTGTTGAGTTCATTTCGTTCATTTTTAATGACAAAGAAATGATTGTTGATAATTGAGCGTTTGCAAGTTAATTGTGTAAGTAAATATATACGTATACGTATTTTGTGCTAGTTATCTAAGATAGGTTTAGCGTTTAAGTGTTAGATTAAGAAAATGTAAAATTTCTATTTTTAGAAAGTTAGGTTGGAAATGAAAAGTTATTTTTAGAAAGGTAGTAAACTGCGTTTATGCAAAAAGGTATAGTCAAATTAATTAAGGTTTTTATTAAAATTTAAGGAAATATAAATAAATATATATTTATTAAAAAAAAAGAATAAAGGGTATTCGGCCGAGTATAAAGAAGAAAAGAAAAAAAAAAAGAAATCCTAATCCTAATCTAAAACCTAATTAGACTTAAACTATAATTCTACCTAGATGCCTATATATACTAAACCTAGAATCCCTAACCCTCCCCATACCTAGTTCGACCGGCCAAAGAAGGAGAAAGAAAGAAACGGAATTTTTTTTGGTTAAATCTTAAGGTACGAATTCGATCTTTTAATTATATTTTGTTGTTAATTCTAGTAACTTTGTTATGATGGATTAGGGTTTAAATTTACTTTTATAAATTAGGGTTTGTAATATCCAAAAATTTTAAGATATAATAATGTTAGTTTAATCATTGGATTAATTAAATTAGCGATATGATCATGCGTTAGGGCTTAGATCACCCGAACTAGTTATAAAATTCACTGCAGAAAGTTAGGCAGTTTTGTAACGAGCATAACTCGGTCATAAAAGATCAAATAAATAATTTACAATATACTGGAGATAACCTCAGAGAGTCTACTTTCTAGAAAAGCCAGCCTCATAAGTTTTTATGGTCGGGAAGTGGGTCAAATGGTCATTACAAAATCAGTGTGTAAAACAGTGACGAATTTCAGTTTTGGTTTTGATTTTTCTAAAACTACTATGACACTCTTTTAGAGGCTCTAAGTCACGTGGAAGTTAGTTCATATATTTTGTGTGACCTCTGAATTTTGGCTAAGGTCATAGTGGGGTCTAAGTTGGGTAATTAATGCCATACTTTTAGAAGGTCAGATTCTGGACGAATTTTAAACACTTTGGATTAATGAATTTCTAAGGGGTATTTATAAAAGGGTAGTGACTTTGGGAGAGCTATGAGAGGTTCATAGGACATATATGTAGCATGATGAATTTTGGTTTGAATTATGGGAGTGTTTAAGTGGTGCGTTTAGGGCGCGCAAGTAAGAGTAAAATTCTGCTTAAAACCAGAAAGTTTAAGGAATAGCATTTAAGTATAAATGAAATATGTAAGAATGGGTAAAGGTCTTAAATGATGATAGGACTATGATAGATAGCCTAGGTATCCATCATAGTTGAGGTTACATCATATTGGGTTGAATGCCTAATTGATGGTAGCTAATAATGTGTTTAATTGTTTAGATTGTTCGTGAGATTTTGTGAAGTTTTGATTGGATCTTTTTGGAAGCTAAGCATCAGGTGAGTTTCATAGCCCCTTTTTCTTATGTTTTATTGGGGTGAAAATGATGCTATGTGTTAAACTGTTTTAGTTGCTGTGATTATTTGCTACGTGTTATTGTTTCGTGAATAGTTCGGTTGGGAGTGGTCTTTACTACTCAACTCAAACCAACTGAAGGGTTGAAATAATACCTACTGAATTGTGTGGAAAGGCTCCATGGCTTAGTGATCAATTGGAGTAGTTTGTGATGTGATTAGTTCGGTTGGGAGTGGTCTTTACTACTCAATCAAATCCAACTGAAGGGTTGAAATAATACTCAATGATGTGTGGTCCAGGCCTAAGTATAAGTTCCAGCTGGTAGACTTTTAGGTGCGTAAGTGACATATGGATCGGGGGTAACGTTCCTACCTAGTTGTTGTAATGGATCGGGGGTAACGTTCCTACCTAGTATGTGGATTGCATGTTAGCATAAGTTCATAAATTGCATAGTTGTCCTATATTGTTTTGATAATCGCAGTAATTGGTTTTGAAAGGTTTATAACGTGAGTCTTAAACCTATGACTCTCACCAACCTTTGTGTTGACGTTTTAAGCATCATTTTCAGGTGAGCATGATGGAAATAAGATTTAAAGAAGTGGCTAGTAAGAGACCATAGGATGTCATGAAGATTTCTATTTCTTGTCTTGAATTTTTGCATTGATTGAATTTGGATAATTGTTGCATGTCTTTCTATTGGCGAGAACTTTCGTTTCATCGATAAAGACGCCTTTTGGATTTTTGGTTAAGTTTTTGGGTATTGTTATGACACTATGTGTCTTTGCTTTACTTTAGCTTTCATTTTAGTATTCTCTATAGAGACACCGTGTGTTGTGATGATATCCATTCTTGTTTACGCCTCGCGTTTCCGCCTTGGCGGGGTGTGACAGATTGGTATCAGAGCTGATGGTTATAGAGAACTAGGTGGTTGAGCCTAGACTATAGCTTAAGGGTCCCTCATATAGATGCATTTAGGGCTTATGTGTAAGTATATACTAATTATGCTTATTTTCCCAAAGTTTTATAAAGTACCTTATATTATATACTATATATATATAAGTTCAGTTTTCTTTGTTATTTCGAGATCTGTGTCCTGATATAGTCTATGTTATGTGATCTATTGTAGTATGTCTCCTCCTATCCGTAGAAAATATCGTGCTTCAGTGGCTTTTGCAACTGGGTGTAGGAGGATTAACAAAATCAGACGGGGTAACCGCAAGATTCGAGTTCCCATTGCTATGTGGCCTTGTAAAGTTGAAGAAAAGATGACGTTGAAAGAGGTTGATGGAAAAACAATCCAGGAGTTTGAAACGAAGATAATTGCCAAGGATGGCACTATCACCAGAGTTCCGGGAACATTTCAAGGGTACGAAACGTCAGAAGAAGAGTCAGTGGAACGACCAGGGAAACGCGACCTGTACGAATTTGTGAATCATCCACAACTTCAGCAAAGGAGTCACAGGAATGAGTTTGCACCTGTATTTAATTGTATTTAGTTGTGAATCATCCACAACTTCATCCACAACGTCAAGGTTATTCAAGGCTTGGCAACTCAACAATCACCCAAAGAACCCTTTGATCTCATCGAAGCCTAATCGTGCCTATATTTACACAATCAGTGGCGCTATCCGTGGGACCACAATAATTAGTCCCGTCCTAAGCAAGTCAAATAACCTCAAAACCACTCTACCTACTTTTTCGGCATGACAAACGAAGAAAATGACCACCCACCTATCGGGTTTTTTCCTCAACACCTCCCTCATATACTAAACATCGCCAGTAGAGATAGAAGGGGCCGGCCTGTAAACTACTACCGTATTTGCTCGCTACCAACTCCAAAAAATACGCCATTTGCATATCAATTTCCACTTTGACTAATTCATAACCCTAACGATTAGTCCGCCCCTTTGTAGAGGCAAATTATGAAATCCTTGAATCTCTCCTAAGAGAACGACGAAGGCAGATATGTAATGAAGATCTCTAAACTGAACTCGAATACTTCAGTGAGGACTACGATGAAGAGCGAGCGATGGAACCAAGGCCCGAGCCTCGCAGGGAAGCTACTCCCACCCTCCGGCTAAGGTCCCTTGGGGTCCGCAGACAACGAGAAAGAGTTGTGGGATCCGAGGAAGCACCAAACAGAGAAGGAAACAGGAGGGGAATGAATGCTGAAGGTATTAGGCCTTCGGATGAAGCAAGGGAAGGTGAAAATAGGGGGGCGAGTCTTACCCCACTTTTGACAACTCACTTGGAAGAAATGAAAACAGCCAACCCCTACGATCATCTTTAACCTCCGTACAAGGAGGCCATCAGCCTTCGACTAACATGGGGGGAAACCTCCCTTCTAACAGTACGCTTCTCTCGCACCATGCTTAGCCTTTCATACATAATAGTTTGCATATTAATATTGGACTTATGCCTATCCATGTTAACCCCACTCTCAACCATCTGCGAACCTTGTCCACGGACAAGCTCCGAATATCCCTTTCCAGACCCAGATAGGTAATCCCCCTGCTGGGGACACCTTCGCATATCATCCTCAAGGAGGGTATATACCACAGGCTTTTACCAACAATAGCATACCATCATATAATGGACCTATGCATCCCATTGTTGCTCCTTCGAGTAACTATCCCTTCTATACTCAGCCCATGTACGCACCACCAAATATGCCTGTATACCCATACCCTGCAGGTCCTTTCGCAGACTCTGCAAGTTTCGTAACCCCTTTTGTTCGATGGATCGAGGATTATCCTCTTCCGGACGAACTAAAAATGCCTTCCCATATTGGTTCTTACGATGGGAAAGGGGATCCAGATAATTTCTTGCACCTTTTCAAAGGGGTTATCCGCATGCAGAAATGGTTAATGCCCGTAGCCTGCCACATGTTTACATACACCCTCAAAGATCTGCCTGCATAAGTGGAAAAGAGCAGAAACATGTATCATCCTCAACTATGAGGATCTGAAGGCCAAGTTTCGATCACACTTCAGTCGGAAAAAGAAATTCACAAAGACACACTTGGCGGTTTACAACATTAAACAAAGAGAAGGCGAAAGCACTCGAGCCTTCATCACCAGATATACAAATGATACCTTGCAAATCCTGGGTTCGCATGAAGAACAACGAATTTCTGGCTTCATTCATGGTTTGAGAACACGAAGTTTGGTCGAACATCTCTCCACAGACCTTCCATCAACTTACAAAGATCTAATGGAGAAGGCTTATACCTGGGTTGAAGCAAGAGAAGTGGTCACTAACGGTGTTTTGAACAACCGAAGGGACGATTCTGAAAGATCAAAGAAATTATCCTGGGGTAATAACATTGGGCAAAAGGATAGAGGACGATTCTCCCCTTACAAAGGACAAAATCACAAACTACTCTTCAATCTGGTCAAAAGTCCCAAAGAGATCCTCACCACAGAAAAAGTAGCAAAGACTTTCAAACAACCCCTTGGTTACCAACGGAGCCAACTGTCCAAAATGACAAGACAGATATTGCATTTCCATGAAGATTATGGGACAGAAACAAACCAATTGTCGGGAGTTAACACACCCAAATAAAATGAAGCTTCCAAATCAGCAGCTTGCTCACCTGGTGAGAGGGGTGAAAGAGAAAAAAGAAAAGACTACTGGTACTAGCTTAGAAGAGAGAAAAAAGAAGAGAAGAAGCCAACACTCGACAAATTTTCTGTTCTTATGATAAGCAGAAAAAACCATAATGTGAAAAAGAGGCCTGCGAACCACAGCGAGATAGGGGAAATCACCTTCCTGCCCCTTCTGAATGTCGGCTCAGCAGATCCTGTCATAATCAAAGTGTGCATATCAAGAAGGCAAGTAAACAGAGTATACCTAGACGGGGGAAGTTCATGTGAAGTAATATACGAACATTGCTTCTTGAAACTGATACCGTTAATCAGATCCCTTCGAGTGGACTCAAACACTCTTCTCGTCAGCTTCTCAGGAGAACAATCGTGGCCTTTGGGAGAAATACCCTTGGAAATTAAGATTGGGGATGGCTCCTTCGCAATAACAAAAACACTCACATTCATAATCGTAAAATCGGATTCACCACATAATTTACTACTTGGAATAACCGTTATGCAACAAATGGGGATCGTGGTGTCCACAGTTCATGAAGCTATAAAATTTCACACGCCCAGAGGTATCGGCACCATCTTCTTGGAGTATAACTCACAGAAACCAAAAGAAGAAGAGGGTGGCTCAACCAATAAACATCAAGGCAATGAAGAAAGCGTCCTTAGTTGCATAGATACAGAAGAAAGGGTGGTGATAAATGACAAGTACCCAGAACAGATGATTACGATAGGAAGACATCTACCAACAAGAATAAAGATAAGGCTACGCGATCTCCTAAAGAAATACATAGACGTCTTCACATGGACCTCGGCCCACATAATAGGGGTACCAAGAGTATTAATGATTAGAGGGGAAGCTTTTAATACCAAACACCAGATAAACGTGTTTAACCATGCAGAACCAATAAAGCAAAAGAAGAGAAGCCTAGCCCTAGAAAGAAACAAAGTAATCCACAACCAGGTAGAAGACTTGACAGAAGTGGGGATCTTACGAGAAGCGAAGTACCAGACATGGGTGTCAAATCCCGTGGTTGTGAAAAAAGACAACGGAAAATGGAAGCTGCGTGTATACTTCACAAACATAAACAAAGCATGCATAAAAGAGCCTCACCCATTACCCGCAGCTGAACAAAAGGCGGAAGGCCTCCATAAGTATCGCCTGAAATGCTTTCTGGAAGCTTACAAGGGGTATCACCAGATCCCTATAGCTGAGAAAGACGAAGAAAAAACAACATTCCGTACAAGAGAGGGGGTTTTCTGCTACAAAAGACTACCTTTCAGCCTGAAAAATGCAGGGGCCACCTATTAAAGGCTCATAGACAAAGTTTTTGGCCACCAGATGGGAAGAAATATGGAGGTTAACGCCGACGATATGGTAATAATGAGCGACTCCGCAGAAGAAATGATGGCCGACATCACAAAAACCCTTAAAAGGCTTCAGGCAATCAACTTGAAGCTTAATCTAAAAAAAATGCTCCTTCAGAGTAGAATAAGGAGTATACTCAGGCCATCTCATTATGAATCAAGGCATAATAGCAGACCCCTCTAAGGTAAAAGCTGTATCAACCTTACAATCTCCAAAAACATTCAATGAGATGCAAAATCTTAACAAAAAGACAGCGGCCCTAAGTAGGTTCCTCTCAAAGAGTGCAGTAAGGACACTTCCTTTCATGAAAACTTTGAGAAACTGTACGAGCGGAAAGATGGTTTAATGGACGAAAGAAGCAGACGAAGCCTTCCGAAGAATGAAAGAATGCTTAGAGTCATTACCAACGATGGTCATACCAACAAAGGGGGGAACTCTAACAATGTACCTCGCAACCTCAGAAGAAATCATGAGCGCAGTACTAATGGCAGAAAGAGGAAAGAAATAAACCCCCATATACTTTGTAAGCCGAGCAATACACGGAGCTGAGTTGAAGTATCCAAAATTAGAAAAACTGATACTCGCCCTTGTGTACGCTGCAAGAAAGCTTCGGAGGTATTTCCAAGCTCACCCGATACAAGTCCTCAGCGACAAACCCATAAAACAAATTCTGGCAAAACTTGAAAAATCAGGCCGCATAGCTAAATGGGCCATTGAATTAGGAGAGCATAAAATTGAATTCAAAGGCAGGAACTTGATTAAAGGGAAAATATTAGCTGATTTCCTAGCAGAAACACCACTTCCAGAAAGCAAGGAAGCAAAGAACAAAGAAATCAAAAGAAAAGAACTGAAACCTAAAAATGCATGGAAACATTCACTAACAGAGCCTCAACTCCGATGGCTCGGAGCAGACTGAATGGTTAGGTCAAAATCCAGAAGGAAAAGAAATATACATACGCATTGAGGTTCCGCATTCGCCACCACCAACAACGAGCAAATATGAACTCTACAAGCAGGGTTACGCAAGCCAAAAGAGAATGGAAATACTCCGTACTACACATTATTGTTGTAGACTCCTCAGCTAGTAGCAAATCAAGTCAAAGGGCTTTTTGAAGCCAAACAACCAACCATCAAACAGTACCTAGAAAAAATGATGGATCTATTATCAAGTTTTCTTAGTTACTCGATCGAACACATTAAAAGAGAACAAAACAAAAAGGCAAACGCCCTCAGCAACTAGCATCAATGACCTTTTCCAAACTTGTGAAAGAAGTTCTAGTTGAAGTCATACAAAACAAGTCCATCGCAGAAAAAGGAGTGGCGGACATAGTCCGAGAAGAAGGAGACAGCTGGATAACACCTATTTGAGAATATCTGAGATCAGGAACTCTACCTGACGACCCATAAAAGGCAAGAAAGCTACGCATCAAGGCTCCATTATACAAGATAATGGAAGAAAAGTTGTACCGAAGATCATACTTGTCATCATGGTTAAGGTGTGTAGGACCAATGCAAGCCAAGAACATCATAAAAGAAGTGCACGAAGGGTCGTGTGGAATGCATTCAGGTCCGAGGTCAGTAGTATCAAAGATAACAAGATTAGGATATTATTGGCCATCCATGCACAAAGACGCAAAAGAATTAATTTAAAAATGTAAAGCCTGCCAAATCTATTCTTTGGTACCTAGAAAACCGAAGCAGGAAATGACATCCATCATGTCAGCCTGGTCTTTCTCACAATGGGGAATCAACATAGTGGGCCCTCTGCCAACAGCACCTAGAGGTGCAAGGTTTTTAGTGGTAGCCATAGACTACTTCACAAAATGGGTCAAAGCGAAGCCGCTAATATCAACAACTAGAAAACACATGGAAAAGTTCGTATGGGAACACATAGTATGCAGATTCAGAAGGCCTCAAGTAATAATCTTAGACAATGGGAAACAATTTGTGGAAGGCACGTTCCTAGTATTCTGTAAAAAACTAGGAATGCTCCAAGCATTTACGTCTTTCTATCACCCCCAGGAAAATGGACAGGTAGAAGTAACAAACAGAGAAATTATCAAAGGAATGGAGCGAAGATTGGGAAAAGCACACCTAGCATGGATCGATGAGTTACTGCAAGTCCTATGGGCACACAGAACAACGCCTAAATCCAGCAATGGAGAAACTCCGTTTAGCCTAGTTGATCCGCTCTGACTACACCTTAAAATATATATAATATAATAAAATATCAAATATATAGTAAGAATAGTCTAAAAGCAGAATCAATGATACCGAGAAGTAGTATAGAGCTTTCTCGGGTCGTAAATCCCCAACGAGGCTGGAATGGTAAATCGATACGA
>BQNB010116123.1:0-11560 GCA_026074375.1 Tanacetum coccineum
CAGTTTTTGTCTGTTTTTGGTCATTTAAGCTCGTTTTTAGAGGTAAAAGATATGTGTAATTAAGCACTTATCAATTTTAAAAAAAATGTGTTGTATTTTATTTATATAATTTTTTATAAAAGAAGTTTTTAACATCTAAACAATATGGTATCGACTGTAACAAAGTTACTTTTAAATAGAATTTATGACTCACAACAAAAAAACATCATGATAGCAAAATAGACTCCCAAAATACCTTAAGAATTCCAATACCAGAATATTAATTTACTTGAAAACGAACACGACAAGAACTCTAGCAAACCAAACAAACCATAAGGACTCATCCATACCAACGGTCTTAGAACCAAACCAAAAAAGTATCGTCACCTTTAGACAAATGAAAACAATCAAAACGCCAAACGGAGAACATAGAACACCAGTTCTATGATAACACCCTATAATACCAACACGAGCGTTGGATATCTCAACGAACAACGAGCTAACGAACCAACTTAAGAATCGCAATGATAATACCAACAGGTATCCGATGTATCCGCAAATGATAGATGAAAGGAAACCATACCATCTACTCAACTCAATCCTATATAATCGCTCAACGGTTAAGAGAAGAATTCTCTAACCATACAACCATCCTCAGCAGGATCTCACATCACATCTACACTACCATCTACACAACTATCCAGACTTACATCATTACATAATACATACAAGCAACAATGATCAATGCAATCAAAGTCACAAGTCCACGTGTATGACACCTTTATAATTATGTTCGCGACCATAATTATAATTGCACCTTTTTCACACGTGTACATACTTCCAAGACCACACATCTCATTGATAACACACATCTACCACATAGCACTTAATAATAATCCAAATATAACTCAAATATGATAATCCATCTAACGAACCATAAAATCCCAATCGACCAAACGAAACAGAAGTCACATTATGACCCAAAATATAAAAGTAATCCTCGATTATAGCAACGCATCGAGGTAGAAAACGAAATAAACTTATGTTAGGCCTCGCTTGGGTTTGACTTTTCTCTCTCAAAAGTCACCCAACTTCGCGGGTCCAATGAGGTAAATAATCTCCCAACGATATCTCCTAGGGGATAGGGGAAGACATGACTAAAACAATAACAAAGGGGTATATACTATTAGATCCCCATATTGAAAAAGTATATATTTTATATTATATAGTAGTAAATCAAAATAGGAAGAATTTCAAAGCTTTAAAGTAGCGAGAACATACGGTATATACGTACACAAACACTTAACACTTACGCGCATAATGCACTATATGATGGGAACCCTTAAGCTATAGTCTAGCTCAACCACTACGTTCGTTTAACCAATGGCTTTGATTACCAATCTGCACACCCGCCAAGGCAAGAAACGCGAGGCGTGTTAAACCAAGAATAGATATAATCACAACCTTGGTGTCTATGTAGAGAATACTAAAATGACAAACTAAAGTAAAGCAAAAGACACAAAGTGTTCATACAATACCCAAACCTAATGGTTTGTCTTTATTAATGAGAAAAGACAGTCTCGTTTAATAAAATGACACTGCAAAACATAATCCAAACAATTCATGCTAACGCATTATTCAAAAACAGGAAAGCAATAAATAAACTCCCAAGCATCCTACGGTGGTCTCTTCTAGCCAACTTCGATTATCTTAGGCACCATTAAGCTCACCTGAAAATGAGCTTTTAAAACTAGTCAAAACTTAAAGTTGAGCGAGAATCATTGGTTTACGACCATACTACAATATCCAAATATAAACTTTAAATTAATCTATTGCAATTACCAATACAACTTCATGTCACAGGATAAAACAAACGGGTCGGAACGTGCCCACGGATCCACAATCATATTCAAATACATAATGTCGGCTACATGGCTCATATTAATTAACTCAGTCGTAGCACGTCACACTCGTTTTGTTTATTGGGATCCATAATACCAAACATTTAATATCGCATCCACAAACGGACGGAACGTGCCCAAGATCCAATACACATAACTACAGCAAGCTTAAACACATTTTAACACGACAACAAGACAAGCATCATTCTCACCCTAAAATAAAATGAGAAAAAGGGGCTTTGAAACTCACCTTTGCTTAGTTTTCCAAAAGATTCCAACAAAAAGCTTCACAAACAACTAGCACAAATCTAAACAACAAAATAACTTGTGTTACACGCTACTAAGCCAAAAGCTTAACCAATGTAACAAATATATATGGATGTCTCTAGGGGTTTTAAGGTTTCCATATGGGTCAACCCCGACACATGCACAACTTAACCGCTTCATTAACACATTACATTAGACAACTCCTTTTTAATCAAAACTGCAGAATTTTAGTGTGACTTTACGCACCTAAAATCCTTACTTAATGACTCTCATAATTCATACCAAAAATCACACATGATACCTTATGTGTTTACTAACTACCATGAGATTCCCAATTATTAATTATATGTGTAACTATCTCAAATAAAATCAAACTTCAAAACAGTCCCAATTCGGACCTGCACGCACACTAAAAAGTATGACCCTAGAAACAATACTTAGACAACCAATTAGAGGCTAAAAATTTATGGAAGTTTAATAGACACATAGAAATTGACTTCTGTAAAAGGGATAATCCTAATTTGAATTTAAGTAGGGGTTTTACTCCCTGAAATCATACCCAAATCTGACCCGTATTTACTGTTTTGACAACGTTTCTTGCAAACAATATTTGAATGACTTTCCGAACTCTAAATCGTTCGAGGCCAGACTTTTTGGAAAGTAGACTCTTGGATACAATTAGACATTAGATTTATAAAAAATCTCGTTATCAAGCTATGAGATATATCTGAACAAACACGACCCAATAATTTCTGCTCTAATCATATATCAAAGTTTTAACACGAATTAAACCTAACCGATCATACCCATACGAATTACAATTAAACCCTAATCATTATGGACATGATTAATATCTAATTAATTTACATATTTTATTAAAAAACACTTAATTCATCAATAATAATTATTACATGTTTTTAATGATTAATAACTAAACAAAGATTAATTTAAACATACATTAACCTTGTTTCCTTCACAAAATCAAAACCCTAAATTTTTCTCTTCTTCTTTTTCTCTTGGATCGGTCAAACAGTATATGAGAGAGGGTTGTGGGATTTTATTTTGTATTTATAGGCCTCTAGAATAATCCTAGATAATTCCTAATTATAGTCCTAGTTTAATTAGGCTTAGATTTCCTTTCTTTTTTTCCTTTTCTTTTTGGGCCGGCCGATCCCCCACTATATATATATTTTTTGTTTTTTTATTAAATTATTAATTAACTAATTATTAACTTTACCTTAATTTTCTATAAAAACCTAAGCTTGTTTGCGCATACCTTTTCGCTTAAACGCATTTTTACTAGGACTTTTATGATAATATAACCTTTCATTTTTTATTAAACTAAGAAATTCCAAAAATAATATTTTACATTTCTCTCATATCCTTACTACTAGAACCTAATCTCTTCCTAATATTACTAACACATAAACGCGCATACGTATAATTACTTACACAATTAATGTGAAACCACTTCAATTACCAAAATCATTTCCTTGTCACCAAAAGTGAACGAAATGAATTCCACAAAATCCAACACAAATCCAATCCCAATGAGACGATCACGCTCAATGGATTGATTATCTAATCTCATGTATCCCACACAAACACATATAAACACGTATAAACACATATAACACATAACCCATACATTGCAACAGATACATATGTCAACACTAATAGTTTGACTAATATGCTCAAGTCATGGTTGTCACAACTGCTAATCTTCTAAATACTGGTATCTTTAGTGGTGCATATGATGATGAAGATGTGGGTGCAGATGCTGACCTCAATAACTTGGAAACAACCATGAATGTCAGTCCTATTCCCACAACCAGAATACACAAAGATCATCCTAAAGACCAGATCATTAGAGACATAAATTCAGCTACTCAAACAAGAAGGATGACCAAGATTTCTGAAGAACATGCCATGGTCAGTTACATCAAAAAGCAGAGGAGAACAAATCACAAAGATTATCAAAACTGCTTATTTGCATGTTTTCTCTTACAAATAAAACCCAAGAAGATGACACAAGCTTTGACAGATCCAAGCTGGATAGAGGCAATGCAAGATGAGTTGCTACAATTTAGATTGCAGAAGGTTTGGAGATTGGTTGATTTACCCAAAGGCAAGCATGCCATTGGAACAAAATGGGTCTATAGAAACAAGAAAGATGAGAGAGGGATAGTAGTTAGAAACAAGGCAAGACTGGTTGCACAAGGTTACACCCAAGAAGAAGGCATTGATTATGATGAGGTTTTTGCTCCTGTTGCTAGGATAGAAGCAATCAGGTTATTTTTGGCCTATGCATCATTTATGGGATTTATTGTGTACCAGATGGATGTGAAGAGTGCCTTTTTATATGGTACTATTGAAGAGGAGGTGTATGTGTGCCAACCTCCTGGTTTTGAAGATTCGTAGTTCCCTGATAAAGTTTATAAGGTAGAAAAAGCTTTATATGGTCTACATCAAGCTCCTAAAGCCTGGTATGAGACCTTGTCTACCTACTTATTAGAAAATGGATTTAGAAGAGGGATCATTGATAAGACTTTGTTTATCAAGAAAGACAAAGGTGATATCCTGTTAGTACATGTGTATGTAGATGACATCATCTTTGGGTCTACTAAGAAGTCTTTATGTACAGAGTTTGAAAGTTTGATGCACAAGAAGTTTCAGATGAGTTCTATGGGGGAGCTCACTTTCTTCTTAGGCCTGCATGTCATGCAGAGAGATGATGGAATCTTTATCAGCCAAGACAAGTATGTGGCTGATATATTGAAGAAGTTTGATTTTGTCACAATGAAGACAGCAAGCACTCCAATTGAGACTAATAGGGCATTGCTCAAGGATGAAGAAGCTGAGGATGTGGATGTTCATTTATACAGATCAATGATTAGATCATTGATGTACTTGACAACTTCTAGGCCTGACATAATGTTTGTTGTTTGTGCTTGTGCAAGGTTCCAAGTTACTCCTAAAGTCTCACATCTTCATGCTATGAAGAGGATCTTTAGATACTTGAAAGGTCAATCTAAATTGGGCCTTTGGTATCCTAGGGATTCACCATTTGACTTGGAAGCTTTTTCTGATAGTGATTATGTTGGAGCTAGCATTGACAGGAAATCCACAATAGGAGGTTGCCAATTTCTTGGCAAAAGGTTGATTTCATGGCAATGTAAAAAAGCAAACTATAGTTGTCAACTCTACTATTGAAGCAGAGTATGTTGCCACTGCAAATTGCTGTGGACGGTGTTGTGGATCCAAAATCAGATGCTTGATTATGGGTTCAATTTCATGAACACCAAGATTTACATTGATAATGCAAGCACCATTTGTATTGTGAAGAATCAGTGTTTCATTCTAAAACCAAGCACATTGAAATAAGGCACCATTTCATCAGAGATTCTTATGAGAAGAGGCTCATTCAAGTGATTAAGATACATACAGATCACAATGTTGCAGATCTTCTCACAAAGGCATTTGATGTTAGCATGTTTAACTTTCTGATTGCTAGCATTAGATTACTTAATCTTTGAAGATGTGTTTGTTAGACTAATGATTAATATGGTTTCGAGATAATGTTAGATATAAATTTGAAAATAAAACTGGTAGTTGTAAGGTTAATGCTGCTAGGCAGGTTTTAGTACTGCTAGGCAAAAGTTAGTACTACTAAGTATAATTAGTAATGCTAGCTATACTTAAGACTGCTAGTTTAAACTGTTAGTTATAATTCATACTGTTAAACAAGAAAATACTTTGGATTGTGTATTCTTGGTTTTGGACTAACATTTGCAGGCTAATAATAGATGAAACTATTTTTGAAAACCTTGCATTGATGGGGTATGAAAGTGATTCTAACAAACTTACTTTTCAAAAAACTCTCTTCTCCCCTGAATGGAAGTACCTCATACATACCATTTTACACTGCTTATTCAAAATCTACTTCTAGGAATAAATTTTCCACTAATATAACATTTGCAGTCATTTGTTTAGCTAATGGTCAAAAGTTTAACTTTTCTAAACTAATTTTTGATGGCATGTTGAGGAACTTGGATACCAATACAAAGAAATTTTTAATGTATCCAAGGTTTTTACAACTCTTTTTTGAATAATCAGATCTCCTCTTGTAGAGACCTTTTTTAAATAAAAATATATTTATAAAACACCTGTACATACTAAAAAGGTTTTCACTAACATGAAAAAAAAGGAAAAGATTTTTCAAGAATAATTACTCCATTGTTTGCATCAATGTTGGCACCACTAGTAGTAGAGGGTGAAGGTTCAGGACAACCCACTAAACCCTAACCAACACCTTCTACTACTCAACCCATTATTGAAGAACAAATCCCTGTTATTAAATCATCATCACCCCAAAATACTCAAACACCTAGGCAAGCCTTACAAGAGGACACTCAGTTACCTCAGACTAGTGTGCCTATACCAAATGTAGCAGATGAGGTTGTGGTAACATAACAAAGACCCAAATCCCACTATTGCCTACTCTGCTGAGCCTAGATGCATCACAGCTAGTGGTAACATAACTAAACCCTATCCATGGCAATGTCTAATATCCTCTTGCTATGAAATTGGTTCAGGTGACAGACCTAAGTGTCAAGAAGCCATGGGGGTTGTCATTGCTTAGACTAGGTCTGAGAGGGCATCTAAACATTCTTATGATTCACCTCTCCTAAGAGTTAACACACTTAGAAGTAATGAGGAAAGGATTGAACATCAAGAATTGACGAATAATATACCACCAATACCCCATGATTTACCTCTCTCAGGAGGTTCCTAGAAATGATGAGGGTAGACCTGACCTTCATGAATTGATGGATATTTGTACCACTATGTTTGACAGGGTACTTGACTTAGAGAAAGAAAAGGATGCTCAAGTTGTGGAGATCCTCAAATTGAAGAACAAAATTAAGAAGCTGGAAAGAAAGGCCAAGTCCAGCATCCCACCACCAAAGAGAAGATTATACAAGTAGGTTGATTCTTCTGATGATAGTTTAGGTAAGGAGAATGCATCCAAATAGGGGAGGAATGATAGTAACCAAATAGAGGAGTTTAATCTATCTAACAAAGGAAATGGTGGAACTAAAGTTTTTGATGACACTATTGCTGCCAAAAAGGATGTTAATGCTGCTGAACCAGTTTCTACTGCTGGTGATGCAGGAACTGCTTCTAGTGTTATTCCTGATATTGGTACTGCTGGACCTTCGAATGTTAGTGTTGTTGGTCTTTCTACAAGTACTACTAGGGATATTTTTGAAGATGAGATGATGACTATTGGTGATACACTTGTGGCTATTAGGAGCACAAGACCAAGAACAACCTCAGTAGTGATTCGTGATGTTGTAAAAGAACCAAGGAGAGCAACTCTAGTACCAACAATACAAAGCCAAGACAAAGGTAAAAGCAATATAGTGGAGCCTGAACCTACTCCTAAGAACCCTATAAACGCTCAGATAGTCAAAAAGGGAATGCAGAGAGAGCCCTCAAACATTTGTTTAACAGAAGAAATCAAGTGCAGAGTTTGAGAGAGAGCAAAGGATATGCTTATGGACAGAGCTGCATAACAAGAGGCCAAGGATGCTGCTTTTAGATTAAGAATTGGATAATGTTTCAAGCCAGAATAAGGCAGAATGCGCTGTATTAGCTCATGACTCACGAAGAGGAAAGAGAACAGTTTTCTATTGATGAATAAGCTAGTTTTTTAGTGGAGACAATTGCAGAAAGGAAAAGGTTCTTTGCTGCACAAAGGGCTGAACAAATTAGAAACAAACCACCTACATACCAAAACTCAATTAAGAAACAAGATGATTACTTACCTAAAAAACATAGGTAGGTACATACACAGTCAACTAAAGAATAAGAGTTTGGAATAAATTCAGAAGCTGTATGAAAGGGAGCAAAAGTGGATTAATGACTTTGTTTTTATGGATTCTAAAGAAGGTGGAAAGAAGGCAGAGAGCATTAAGAAAGAAGAAGGAAGCAGTAAGAAGAGATAAAAAGTAAATCCTGATGATGAAAATGTAAAAAGACAAAAGATTGGAGAAGCTTTAGGTTCAGGTGAAGAACAATCAGCAGAAAAGGAAAAAGAATTATCCCAGAAGAAGAACTACAAAAAAAATTAGTGAAAGTTCCAGTGGAAGCGAACTTGTTATTTAACCTTTGCAAGTTAGTGAGCCCAATCATAGATTAGGAGTTTAACTCCAAAAACACAAGAAGGTACTAGAGAATTATCAGAGTTGGAAACCATACAGAAGCTTATCAGATTTTTGCATATATGTTGAAGAAATTTGATAGAATGACCCGGTTTAAGGCTTTGGGAGTGTTAGTAGGAGAGGTTCAATCCAATCGAGCCTACAGTTTGATAAAAGAAGGACTTGTGGGTTGAACTAAATAGATTAAGTTTGAACCATATGAATGATATCCTGATGGAAGCTTACAAAGGTATATCATGATCCTTGGTATGGAGGCTTTAATACTCAGGAGGTGTTCATCATGTTCTTCAGTAAGAGAACATAATACCTTCATGTTTGGTTGAGAAAGAATATCCATTAACCAATGGAAAACTTGGATTGATGAGGTGGCTAGACTATTCATTAAAGAATATAGTGAGATGTAATAGAGAACTATTAAGAAAGATCTTCTATCAAGCAAACAAACCAAGACAGTAAAGTGTTTGGATACATTCTCCTAGTCCTCAAGATGCTGATAATGAAGAAACTTGATAATTAACAAGATGAATATCAAGTTTAGGGAGGAATGTTAGGAATAAAGGCTTCTCAAGTTTCTACTGCTTGGTATAAAGAGTTTCTACTGCTGGTTTAAGAATTACCGAAGGATGAAGATAAAGAAAACAGTTTAAGTCATTATACTGTTATATAAAAGTTATTGCTAGCCGGTAACAAAGTAGTAGTAACTGCCAGTTTATTATAATGTTTATTTATAGTTTAGTGCTGTTAGTTTAACAGTTAGTATTGCTTATGTGATATGCCTGAGATTATATTAGGACTATATATGCATATCAGTAGACTCTCGTTTCTGTAACCCATTAGGTTTCTTTGGTGTATAAAAGAAACCCTAAGGCATAGTTAAGATATAGACTAAAAGTCATTTCTCATAGTTAAGTATTCATAGTTACAAAGGTTTATTCTGTAACATGAATGTTTCAATATATTGGAAGTTTACAAGATATTTTTTTTTAAATAACTGTTTCATTGCTTCTTCATAGTATTTCAAACTAGTTTTTTGCATAGTTTGTAGCTAATTCACTATTTTAGTTTCTATTTATAGATGTCCTTGGTCTATCCAACACAAACAAGCTTTAACAAGCAAGTAAGTATCTGTTTAAAAGGAATCAACAATTTTAATGCTTACAAAGGGGTATACGTTTTAACCATTGAATGTTTACGCCATAATTTTGCGGTGGTGAGGAAATTTGAACATAAAAAAAAATTAGTATCCTTTACCGCGGCGTAATCCATATGAAACAATACTAACTACGTACAATATTAATTAGACGCCGTAACATTATAATTAAGGGCCTAACTTGTTGTATTTTAAAATAGCACACATAACAACATAAAAGGAGTTGAGGATCATCTTGAACCTACAAAACCAAGTAAGAAAAATACAAACCTACCTAAATGTAGAAAGGAAATAAACTAAACTAACATGATAGGTCGGGAGGTCTCCTAAAAAGCACTTTTCTTTTGAACTGAGTCTTAAGTTAGACTCAAGCCTTTATCACAAGCTAACTTGGACATCTCCACACATGACCATCCATCATGTCATCCTTGTTCTCACACCAAGATCTCCTCAACCTGTTAATAATTGCTAACCTGCACACTAACAAACATGTGCATTAAATGTGTAATAAAACTGAGCAATATAAGAGGAGCATACATTTATGGCAAATACTTGACCTAGGAAATACCGCATGAAAAAACGTTAAGGTTGGCAAGCTCAATATTAAAACAAAGGTGGCATTAGAAAATATTTTTTAAAGGTCAAGCAATGCCCAAACTATTTTTGGTGTCTCAGACCTAGTTCAGAGATATGTTACAACAAGCACTACCAAGTTACGCCATAACCAAGCCTGAGATGTATTTTTTATTTAATTCATACGTTACACCGTAACCTGATGAACTGGTTACGTCGTAATTGAACAAATTATGGCGTAATCAAAAGAGTTACGCCATAACAACACTCAATCAAACATGCAAACATTTAGAAATAGGAGAAGAACAGAAGGACAAGCACTCACAAACACACAAACAAACACACATATAACAATAAATAATCAAAAACAACAAAAACTGCTCCCCGGTAACGGCGCCAAAAACTTGATGCGTAATTTCTTTTAAATTAAACCACGTCAGGTTTTACATTTATAAAACCCTAACTACCTACCTCGACTATTTCCTAAACGCAGTAAAAGAGTAGGTGTACCTTATCGGGGGGAGGGGGGTAGTAGTGTAGTATTGTACAGCACAGGGTGTCGACCCAAAGAACGGTTTGTGTCTCTAATTGTCTAATTGAAATTATTTTCTACCAATAGATATGTATATTTACATACTTGTTCCGGAATGTAGTGGCACGGAGGACTTTGATGGCTGAAAAATGAAATGTGGTTATAGTTAAGGTTTTGACCTTGTTCTCTATAACCATGGCGCTGATACCAATCTGTAACACCCCTATTTTTACAATATAGCAGCGGAAGATAATCTGGGGTATTACTTCATGGATACAACAATCATAATCATAGAAAACAACTTTAAAAGAGACATTATTGGAAAAATTTAGTTATCATTCATTATAATCAGAGTTTTTACAAAATGCAGGTCCCAAAATCTAAAACATCAAGTTTGAATGATAACAGTTCAACCATCTTTGAGTCCATGCCACTCCGTGCCGCAACTTGCTCAATTACCTGAGATAAACATGCTAAAAAGTCAACACAAAGGTTGAGTGAAATTCATAGGTTTGATAAACAGTTTGAATACAAGTCATAGTGTAATAATTGTTTAAACACAATTATTATGTAAAATGATATTGTTATTATACACCCGTTATTAGTAATAATTGCAACGAATACAATTATCATAGTAACAATGTATTATCCCGTTATTGCCTTATTTGGTCTGTTTGGTCTTGTCTGGTATAGTATAGTCTGGTCTAAGCTCATGGCACACAAACTGACTAGTGTATATATATACCCAAAATGATGTGATATATATATATATATATAGATAATGGCCCTCGGTGTAGGTACTTGCCATATACCTATGAAATTCAAATATAGTGTGTTTGGTTACCTATCCGGTTAACACAAACAGGATTCGTCAATTCCGATAGATCTATCCACAATATTTACGTTCACCCGAAAGTGATTAATGGTCCAT